>PHNY01057101.1:3419-18330 GCA_003724115.2 Anethum foeniculum
AACACTAACTAATAGAAAACAAAGTAGAAGTCAATTCGTGTTAGTAGTTGAGATTTAATAATATAAGATTTTAAAAATAATTATATAATTATTTAGTGAGTACCAAAATTTGGTACTTTGGTACTTTTGTGTTTCAATTAAACATGATTTCGCTTATTAATAAAGAGTATAGATACTAAATATATTAACTTTTGATGATTTGATAATGTTGATGCCAATTTGATTGACACTCCATGCTCCTCGGCATTAACTACAATTTTGGATAATCACTATTTGATTTGAAGAATTTTTAGCGAGTGATAAGTTACTTCCAAAAATTATTTTCAAGCTTTACGAAACTGAATTTGATTGTATAGCTGCCCAAAAATGTCGTTGGCGTGTGCACACATGCATATTAAGTTGGCTTTCATGTTCTGTAAATTTTAGTTCACGAAACTACATTTTGTACTATAGCTGGGTATTATATTATCAGTAAAAGGTCGAGAGTTACAAAGTCGTAATCAGGTGCCCCTGAATATCAAACATATACTCGGTTTATCTGGCACATGATTTATTTACGGTGTTTATTAATTTTCTATTTAATACGTACGATTTTAATCTACGTGTGAAGACTGAAGAACAACGATTTTACCAGTCTTGCATGGCTGGCTATATGTATGTTAGGTTCTTAATTCATTTGATGAGATTTTAGACTCTCAGTTTACTCAAGTCTCTAGAGATATGGCTACGAAAGAAAGAAAGGTATGGCTATATTTGGTGCTTCTTTACTACTGGTTGTGCTCATTCAAGTGTTCGAATGGAATGGATTCACTTTCATTAAAGAAATCTTTGTCTTCAAACCAGACATTAGTATCTAAAAACGGAACATTTGAACTGGGATTCTTCTCTCCAGGTAATTCGACAAACTACTATGTTGGTATATGGTACAAAAACATATCAGAGAAAACTGTAGTTTGGGTAGCGAATAGAGATAAGCCTATTGCATATACTTCTCGATACAATTCAACTCTAGTGCTTTCTGGTGGTAATTTATTCTTATACAATATGTCGCGAAATGTTATTTGGAGGACATCATTTGTTAACAGCACATCAAATGCAACTGAAGCAGTACTTCTTGATACTGGAAATTTTGTTTTGAGAGATGAGTTGTCGAATATAGTATGGCAAAGCTTTGATTATGCCACAGATAATTGGTTGCCTGGTCAAACACTTTGGTTGGAGAAGGGTACTAGAAGAATACAAGTTCTCACATGTTGGAAAAGTTCTGATGATCCTGCTCCTGGTATTTATTCTCTGGGGATGGATCCAAGTAGTTATTTCGAACTCTTTGTATGGATAAATATGACTGAAGCAAAGTGGAGGAGTGGAAGTTGGAATGGACAAAATTATACTTTTGCTCCTCAATTTAATGTCAAAAGCATGAAAGGTCTCAGGTATGGTTCTGATCAGCATTCCTACTATTTGATATATGATTCTTCCGGAGACTCGACCTTTACAAGAGCAGTTCTGACGCCTTCGGGTGTAATGAGAGTCCTAAAATGGTCAGAAAGCAAAAAGAGTTGGCTTGAGAAGTTATATATAGTCGACAATAATGGAAAAGCCAAGAGGTTCTCCAAGACCAATAACCGCTCCAACCGCTCCCGTGTCATAATTTCAGTTTCAATCACCCTTCTGTTGTTTCTCCTTGGTGGTTGTATCTTTACTATAGTTCGGAGGAGAAGAAAGTTCAACTCAACAGGTAAAAAAGTAGTGTCACTGCTGCTTCACATTTACCTCACAAAAACATATTGTTATGCTATCATTTTCTTAGGGCTGTATAATTTATCTCCATTTTCTCCAAACAGGAAAAGAGCAACAAGAACATAATTTGTTATTCTACGATTTTGATAAGAGCAGCTCGGTAAATTCTGATCATGTTACCGCTGTAGACTCTATGAGAGATGGAGCAAATAAAGAACTTGAATTTCCTAGATTCAGATTTTCAAGCATATCTGATGCAACAAACAAATTCTCTGATGTCAATAAACTTGGAGAGGGTGGTTTTGGACCAGTTTACAAGGTAAATTCTATCCAATAATAACAAACATAATGCTTGGTTTAGATACATTTTAAAACCCCTGACCAAAAAAAAAAAAGATACAATTTATAATCAACCTGCAAATAAGTGAGTCGTATTTTTATCTTCAGTGGTCTTCTTGTATGCTGTATAATTTTCAGTCTTAGTGAATCATTTGTTTACTTATCAGCAACTAAATTTTACATTCAGTTTCTGTTATGAATTTCATTATTAATTATTCTTTGTTAATCTTTGTACCTCTGGAAAGATAGTGAATTTTGCAGGTTTTCAAAGTTTGTAATTATGTATGATCCGTAAACAAACATATACAAGTATAGAAACTTCTTACATCAGTTCGGAGGCCTAATTGATTCATAATATCGTTTTGTGTGTTCAGGGAGAGTTAGTTAATGGGCAGTATGTAGCAGTTAAAAGACTATCACAAACTTCTGGACAAGGATTAGAAGAGTTAAGAAATGAAACAATTCTTATTGCCAAACTCCAACATAGGAACCTCGTTAGGCTTCTGGGATGCTGCATCGAAAAAGATGAGAAGATACTTGTGTATGAATACATGCCCAATAAAAGCTTGGATTCTATACTCTTTGGTAGGTGATCATCACCAGCACATTCAATTATACGTATTTCGTCTAATTTTATAAGGTACAAACAACAAATGACCGCTCACACACTGATGCACAAAATATGGCAGATCCTAAGAAGAAGGAGCAATTAAATTGGGGTAGACGCGTTCAAATAATTGAAGGCATTGCGCAAGGACTTCTTTATCTTCATCAGTATTCCAGAATACGGATAATTCATAGGGATCTGAAAGCTAGTAACATATTGTTGGATGGTGAAATGAATCCAAAGATATCAGATTTTGGCATGGCAAGAATATTTGGAGGGAATGAATTTCAAGCCAATACAACTCGGATTGTAGGGACATAGTAAGTAAACTTGTATACCATACTAATCAAAATGATTTACATATCTACTCCTAATTAGTTGACCAATGATAAACTTACTGACAATCCAGTGGTTACATGTCACCTGAGTACGCAATGGAAGGACGTTTTTCTGTTAAATCTGATGTATTTGCCTTCGGAGTTCTGCTTCTAGAGATTCTAAGTGGGAGAAAGAACAACAGTTTTCAACTCTCTGCAGATTATACCAATCTTCTTGGATATGTAAATTTCCTTTCCAATCGTATACTATCATTTTAAATTCCAAATGATGATATATATTCTTTCAAAACAAAATCTTTGCTAAGGAGATTTCTTTGGCCACGGTCAATTAATTGTCATGACATGATTTTTTTTTTTTTTTTCCCGTTTGTAAGGTATGGAATTTATGCGAAAGAGGCAAGGTCCAAGAGCTGATAGATCCAACATTGCAAGTCCCTTGTTCCTCTTCAACGCCATTAAGGTATATCATAATCGGACTTTTGTGTGTTCAAGAAAGTCCAGATGATAGACCATCTATGTCTGATGTTGTTTCAATGTTTAACAACAAACATATGGAACTTGAGTCTCCTAGACGTCCTGCATTTGCAGCTGGAAGGACTACTCTATCGGAAAGCTCAGGTACTGCGACATCAGAAATCGGTTCAGTTAATAATTTAACAACTTCAGTGGTGGAAGCCCGTTAAGATTATATACGAGTGGTTGAATGTAATATAGAGAAAATTACTACTATAATGTAGTTTCCATGTACCAGTCACATGATTCTTCTCACTCAGTTCATATTTTTTGTTGTAATTATTAATTAATGCATGTAAGCCATATGTTATGATCCAATAACTATGCTTAGATTGGTGTGTAACCGACCATTACCTTTTGTGGTCTCTTTTTAATCATTTTACTTCTTTGTGCATTTGTGTGCCTATTACTGTGTAAAACTTGATAAACCTTAAGGTTCATAGAGCAAGAAGACAATTTTTTGAGATCCTTGTACTTATGTACTATGCAGAGCATAAGTCTCGAAGAACTCCAGGACGCTGCTTCCTTGAGAACTCTATATATAGCTTTCTTGCTTTTCACAGAGCCTCAAAACAAAAATTTACAACTAGCATTTGGCAACTATACATAATAAACAACTGTGGTGTATTCATATTATAGTATATGGACGCCAAGTAGAGTTAGGTAATGATGAGTAGCTAACTATCTAGTTTAGTTTATCAGCTCAAATGATGAAAAATAAACAAAAACATAACTATATCCAGTTTCTCAAACATAAATATATAAAGAAAACTTGTCTCAATAGATCACACATATAGGTATTAGCTGCTTCATGATCCTGAAAAGCTATGAAGTTGAAAATAAGAGCTATCCTGAAGGCTGAGCTCAAGTCAGTTCTACAGGGGTCTTCATTGCATGCTAGTCAGTACATAATGTAAATTCTAATAAGAGAAAAGGGTAGAAACACAAGGAAATAGATATGCTGTTAAACAATGTCTGAAAAAAATCAAAAAATTTTGATACACTCTTATTTTGAAAACACAGTGGTCCTGCTGAGTTGTAATTTTCTTCTGCACATTTACAATACAAGTAGTAATATAAAAAGATTTTAATACAAAACTGGAAACTTATCGACCAAGGGGATTGGTGACTGTCAACTCGTTTATGGAGGATGAGCTTGAGTCGTAGATGATTGTGTCTGGATTATGATGAGTTCTGTACATAGCAAACACTGGCTGCTTTGGTAAAGGAAGATTAACATCATTACTTAACATGAAAACAACAGTTGACATAGTTGGTCTATCAGGTGAATTGTCTTGGACACACAAAAGCCCGACTTGAATACAACGTAAAACCTCATGAGCTGGACATGTGTCTCCTATGGATGTGTCTACAATTTCTATCGCTTTACCAGCAGTCCACCGTGCCCACACCTACAACCAGTTTCATTCTTTTAAGCAACAATCAGTGAAAGAACTGATATTGTATTAAATATGTGCGAGGTGACAAGTTCTACTTACATAACTTATCAAGTTTGAAGGTGGACAAAAATCAGGTACTACTCCACAATTTTTCTTTCCGCTGATTATCTCAAGTAGTAGGACTCCGAAACTGAAGACATCAGATTTATCCGAGAAAAGGCCATGCAAGATGTACTCTGGTGACATGTAACCGCTGTATTTCACAGAGGAAGCATTTATCAGCTTAAGATGATTGCAAAGCGCATGAGACTTACAAAACTGTGAATCATGGAAAGCCGAACTTACAATGTCCCAACAACTGTACAAGTATTTGCCTGACTCTGATTCCCTCCGAATAATCTTGCCGTACCAAAATCAGAGATTTTTGGATTCAGATCTTTATCTAAAAGAATGTTGCTTGTTTTCAAATCTCTGTGGATAATTTTAAGCCTGGAATCTTGATGAAGATACAGGATCCCTCGAGCAATCCCCACAATTATGTCATGGCGCTTCTTCCAGTTCAGCAGTGACTTTCTGGTTTCATCTTTAAAAATGGAAAAGCAAATATATTAGGTAACAATGTTATTAGCAAACTTATGTGAAGCCAAGTAATTCGTTCGATAAACTGCCTGTACTATACCAAAAAGAAAACAATCTAAGCTTAGATTCGGCATAAACTCATAGACGAGCATTTTCTCTTCATTTTCAATGCAACAGCCTAGAAGTCTGACAAGATTTCTGTGTTGAAGTTTTGCAATCAGCAAAGCCTCGTTCTTAAACTCAGAAAGCCCTTGCTGTGAGCTTCTTGATAGCCTCTTCACTGCAATTTCCTGTCCATTTGATAGCTCACCCTGCAAAATACATGTGACAACAGTAATTACAACCTTCATTTCTGTTTATAATACTACTTTGTCTAATATCTACCTTTATTCATACAAAAGCACATATTACATTATGTGACATAGTCTACCTTATAAACTGGGCCAAAGCCTCCTTGTCCAAGCTTCGTAGCAGGGGAAAAGTTATCTGTTGCCTTCAGAATAGTATCTAACTGGAAGAACGTCAGTTCTAGGTTGTTTTTGTCTGCTAGAGTACTGGCTTGTGACACTTCATTGCTTGGATCTATCGCTGAATCTTCAAGCATCATTTCCAGGTATCTTCTCTTCCTCTCCTGGGCTAATAAATTATAACAAAATAAAACTCTTAGAGATTTCAAAGGTAATTTCAGATTCAGAAACATATTTAATGGATAAGTATGGTTCAGTTTTTACCTTTCTTGGAAACTCGTTTTCTCCACCAGTAAATTATCAAGAGAACTCCTAGACTGAGTACCACAAATATGATAATAAGCTTCAATTTCTTCTGCATTCCATGTCCCTTTCTTATGTTTTCTTCTGCAAATTCATTAACTTCTATATTAGGTATCAGTTACATACAGTATCCCATCACTATAAATTTGCATTTGTTGTATATATTAAAAGAAATGGCAAACCTATTGCTTATAGCACAATGCATAATGCACAGCAAATAAATCATATCCTTTATTGCAGAATATCATGTACAGGGATAGTATTATTCAAGCATCGAACAAGTACCCTGGAGCTAAAATCTCATCCGAACACATGTAGCCTTTTTTACAAAACTAAGGGGGGGAGGAGAGATTAATTTTTATAAAGTAAAATAGGAGATATCGAAATCTTCAATCTTCTAACGTTTAAAACCCATTAGCACATACCAAGCTCTTGAGCGTCTACTCGTATATATAAGTCCTGTCCATCTGCAGGGTAAGTTCGCACATCAATCAACTCACCGTACCATGCAAAACAACCTCGCCCTCCTACACTCACATCAGCACTTGCATATGCGGTACAGTTACAATTTTTAAAACATTCTAATTCACACTCTTGCAAGCTTATATTCTTGATAAACCTAGCATATTTAGCATCAGGAAGTTTAAGGCCTGCGATTTTCATAAACCCCTCCCCTTGTCCTTTTCCACACGACGAGTGCAATTCTTTCCTCTTCTCAACACAATTCATGTCCCATTCTTGATATTTCTCTGCTTCGTATCCCGGCAAGCACATACACTGTATAGAATTCGTGATATTGCATAAGCTGTACGCCCCACAACGTTTATATTTATCACACCGATCTTGTGGAGCAGCCCAAATTAAATCCCATTCTTTGCTATCTGCATTCCAAAGCTGCTGCTGTGCATATCCTGCTTCTTCAGCCTTAAGTCTTCTGAAAACTTTAGAGTCTGGAGCAAGTCCGAACGTTATGTAAACCTGCCGAATCACAAGAATGCCATATTAAATTTCCAAATTTAAATAATAGTAAATTACTTTAGTCCCTGTTTTATTATTTTTTCGAAGTCGTAGATATGCCTATGCTTATTGCATATGATAAATATTTATGTAATCGGATTAAAACTAAACTTGACAAGTCATTCCTCATTAGTGTTCGACTTATATTATCCGAGATACCTAGTCCACAAGACTCCCGCCTAAGCTGCCTCACCGACAAATAATAAGTAGACACTTCAACCAATCACAACCTTATGCAGGAGTATCATTACTCTTAACAAAAATAAGTAAGATTATAGTTGTACCTCATCTTTATTGTTTACAAAACTGTAATTAAAAAGTGCAGCTTCTACAGAAAACTCCACAGGCTTTATTCTTGAAGCCATAGGCACACCAATCATAATCTGACCATTCCACGGGCCACCCCGCCAGACCTGGTAAGAGTACATCAGCCCATACATCTGAGGCAGCTCAGTACTTGCATCCAACACAAATGAAAAATCACCAGTTCCCGGGTCATTTTGGGACTTCCAAGAAGTTATAACCCGTTTCAAACCGGTTCTCTTATCCACCCCAAGTTTCATCCCTGGCAAGATTGTGTCAGTTGGATGATCAAAGCTTTGCCATATAACCCGACCCAACTCAGAAGTCAAGACCAAGTTTCCTGAATCCAGTAGCTTGGCATGCACACCACTAGTAACAGAGACTTCCGTTACATTGCTTGACCAAACAGGCTGCTGTGTTTGGTTTTCTCCTGGAAGAATAACAATGTTTTTATCACCCGAGATCTTAAAAACCCCATCGCTGGATTTTAAAGGACTATCTCTGTTAGCAACCCACACAACATTTTGTACATGAACTTTGTTGAACCATATACCAATATAGCGGTTTATCGACAATGGAGGGCTAAAGAAACCAAGTTTGAATACACCATTAGAAGATAAAAGGGTATCATTTTTAGCATCAGATATGAACTGGGTTGAAGTTATTGCATCAGTTGAGGTGCAGATGCAAAAGAAAACACATATATATGTACAGAATAACGCAAACTTGCAGGTTAGTTCGGAGTCCATTTGGAAGCCTCAAAGCACCAAGCTCAAGAAGCTTACAACTTGAAATTATATTTGTTACAAGTAGTCAAATAATACAGGCATGAATTAATTAGTTTGTTCTTCTGGTCATAGATGACTCTGGAAATTTGTTTGTTTCTCATTCTCCATGACTATGCGAGTTGATATGTATATACTATTATCATTTACAATATTTAACGGTTCTGGAATAATATTGCATGCAACTTCTCTCAAGTGTTTAAAACGTTGATTAGTCTGTCACTTTGGTTAAACTTCACAGAGTAAATGGCATGCAAGATTTTAAAAAAAAAAAAAAAAGGGACAAAAAATGAAATCAAAATTTTAATTGAGTTTGATTTTTAAAGTTAGTAGTATTTAACTTTTATAGATGATGATTTAATCTTATTTCCATTTCGTTATATTGGGAATTTAAGATTGTTCCAGTCGAAACCATCTTAAAAATCGAGGGCATTTAACCGAGTCTTGTCCATCAGATTAACTTCAACTCGGAGTTGAAGAGTCGACTCGATTCAAATTACAGAGCCCTACACATAGCTAGTTGTGTGTAAGATTGGATTAGTAAACTGTAACGAGGGTAGAGAAATGCTTCATCCACAAAATGGGATACAAAATTTTGCACAAAATCATATGTGTTAAAATTTGATTGGAATGGGCCCCCTCTATTCACATTAATAGCACCAATTCAAATACCCCACATAATATGCCATATCATTTTGTGCAAAGTTTTTGTATTCAATTTTGTGGACCTAGCACTTCTCGTATTTATGTAAGGGAAGAGCCCATATTTTGGTCCTCCTGAAATCGTTGTGCATTAAGTGAGTTGGTTTGGCCTAAAATTTGACGTCGCAGCTAGCCACAACTGGACCTTAGCCTGAATACATATGCATGTCTATCCATTCCAGCTTCCAGTAGCATACAAAAGCCATTTCAAATTGTTAGTCATCTTCACGTGCTGTTATTAATCACTTGATGACTGCGTCTGTTACAGCAAAATTTAATTCCGGATTAACCTTATGAGAACCTGTTCGGAAAGCACCAAAATTTATCAGGTGATCAAATGAATATATACTACAAAATATTAATTACAATATTACTCCTCTGTTCTGTTTTTTTCTCATTAGTTCAACGACCTGACTAGTGATGGACCAGGAAAATCTGGAGAGAACAATTTTAAGAATATGAATATGACAAAATTTTAAGAATGCGATTAAATATACATATCGCTGTACCTGGATGCTACTTTCGAGTCTTCTATATCTATGTATGTTTATTAGCTCTGCTTATACAGACTCAATAATGAAGCTTCATTTGAGATTCTCATCAGAAGAAATATCAAACAACAAACATAGTAAGAAACTTTTAGCTATACCCTGCAACTTAAAAGAGGGAATTTAATAATTTCCTAGCAGCCAGCAGCCAGCAGACAGCGCCCGTCGTTCTAAAATTCTCCGATTTGTCCTAGAGTTAAGCTCTATATAGCCTCTATTGAATCCCTTTTTACTTACTATCAAAGTCGCAAAGATTATATAGGCATCTGTTTAACGTACTGATTAGAAGAATTTAGCACTGGGATACTGTGAACTGCCAGAGTCAGCATAACATTTCTCAGAACACATAAAGACAGTAGGTAAAAGATACTAGAAGTCATGGAAGCCAAACCAAGCTGGTCCAGGTGCTCAATGACTCGAAAAGTTTGTTGTGGTAAATAGTAGTTTGCTTGACTATTCTGAGAGGCCACCAATTTACAAAATGTCTCACCGGCTTCATTGACTCGTTAAAAACTTGTATCATAATATCTCAATGCTTTTCATATAAAGATTTACCAACCATAGCTTTATCGGTCTCTTAAAATAAGAATGCGAAAGCGAAATCCACTAAATATGTATTAACAGATATAGTCCAGCAGCTTTACAGTCTTGTAACAACTAAAGAGCGCTCCAACAGAATCAAATCTAGTCCATTAGACAACGACATAAATTTCCTGAACACTAATTGACGATATTTCATTTTATAGCGATTAGAATGGAACACCACAAACAGGACAAAGATAGACCTGCAAGGATGCAACATACACACATACTACTTAATTTATGTCTTAAGAACTTTCTTAAGAGCTCTCTTCTTGCTTGCGTAAACACATGTTTATGCAATTTTAAACTTTCCTGCCCAAAAAATTGCCATTACTGCTTGTACAAGCTTTTGGATATTTTTCTCAGACTGCTGCTATTCATGTACAAAACTGAACTTGAACATATCATAGTTTTTTATACAAATTGTATCATTTAAAGAAAATTCACTAAATCTTTTATAAACATATCAACAAAATCACCTATTATTATACAACCTGAATTCTAGCATAATCTTTGCTATCTTCCAATCACTTCTGTAACAGTTACTTCTGTAGAGGATATATTAGTATCATGATCCTGCATAATCGAGTCCATTTCTGCAGAATTTGTTGATGACATATCCGGAAATCTAGGAACCGGAAGAGTAGTACTCTCACTCTCTATCATATTAAGAACTTGTGACATTGTTGGTCTATGTGCTGCAGACATCTGCACACACAACATTCCTACATGTATGCATTGGAGTACTTTTTTATGAGGGCATGAATCCACAATAATAGGATCGATCAACTCCTCAGTTCTACCATCTTTCCATAAATTCCATGCCTGAAATTGCACAAGTATTGCAATATTATTCCACTATCACCAATATAAGTTGCTGATCCAATGTAAAGAGCATAAGGATATAAATTCATAGGACTTACATATCGAATAAGGTTGGTAGATTCAGGTGTACGAAAAGAATTATTTCTATGGCCGCTGACAATTTCTAACAGTAATACACCGAAGCTATATACATCAGATTTTACAGAAAATAGGCCTTCCATTGCATACTCTGGTGACATATAACCACTGCATTATATCAAGAAATGGATTTCAATAATTGGGTGCTTAGTAATAAGATCATGCAATATTTAGTTATTTATTAAGATAAAAACCTTTTACACTTACTATGTACCGACAACTCGCATTGTATTTGCTTCATTTTGGTTCCCTCCAAATATTCTTGCCATTCCAAAATCTGAAATTTTTGGTTGCATTTCTTCGTCCAGCAAAATATTGCTAGCTTTTAAATCTCGATGAATAATTCTAAGTCTTGAATCTCGATGAAGATACAGTAACCCTCGTGCAACCCCCTCAATAATTGCATATCGTTTACTCCAGTCTAATTGCGATCTATGAATTGCATCTGAGGTTGCATACATCAGAATGTATAAATATGAGGTTGCAACAAGAGGAATTTATTAACATAAACATATATGTATGTATGGAATTTTTTTTTTATTTAGCATGCTTGGAGAACTTTACATACCAAAAAGAAGTGAATCCAAACTTTTGTTAGGCATGAATTCATAAATCAGCAATTTTTCTTCCCCTTCAATGCAACAGCCTAGCAATCTAACAAGATTTCGATGTTGCAACTTAGCTATCAGTATCATTTCGGTTTTGAACTCCTCCAATCCTTGTCCGGACCACTTTGAGAGCCTTTTAACAGCCACTTCTTGTCCCCCAGGCAAAATTCCCTAAAAAATAAATCAGTTTTACATATATGCATTTTCGAACACGCTATGCTACCCTTACTCTTTACTTCACCTTGAGTACTAGTGTCAGAAGCTTCACTCTAAGATACAGGTATAGACACTTGACACTTCACTTTTAAATGAGAACATGCACATTCATTTGGACAACCTCAACCGAGTCCAGATAACATCTTTGTCACATATTAATTTATTAACAATATGCTAAAAGAAAATATTATTATTATACCTTGTATACAGGACCAAAGCCTCCTTCACCAAGTTTGTTCTTGTTTGCGAAATAATCAGTGGCTAATTCCACAAAAGTGAAGCTGAATAATGGCAACTGTGGTCCAGTATCTTGCTTTCCATCAGTTGATAGCTCATCGACTCCTGAAAATCCAGCAGATAAGTCTTGACTTCTGCCCGTGACAGTTAACAGTGAACTTCCTTGCTTCTGCCTTGAGACTGCTATGCATTCAAATGTAAAACTATTTTAGCATATATTAGATTCATAAGTTCTTCCTATTAATCTTAAAATAATCATAAACTATAATTACCCTTTTTCTTTTCTCGAAATCTCCATAGAGCCAAGAATGAAATCCCAAGAAAAATTATTCCACCTACTGCAATTGCTATAATTGCTGCACTTGATACACTCTTCTTACCTCCTGAAAGGGAAGGGGGAATTTGATAAGGTGTTTAAAATTTTTAAAACCACCAAGCGGAATAATACATAGTCCTCTCTAATTGATTTAAGCAATATAATGATCGCTTTGAAAAAGGATTCAGATTTAAAAGAATAAGGCTAGATGAACCATACCAAGTTCAGAATTTGATACACGAACATACAATGAATTAGCACCGCCTTCAAGATGTTCAATATCAATCAGATCACCGCTATAAACCATGCACCCAATTCCATCTACATATGCATAGGCACTACAAGAACAATTCTTCGTGCATTTATCTTCACAATCATTCATATCACCATTAAGAGTATCTGCAAAATCGGGTAATTTAATCCCCTGCAGTTCCAGAAAACCATCATTTGTACCGTTCTTGTCACACTTTAGAGCCTTCTTCCTAATGCACCCACCAGACCAATCTCCTCTGCTCCACTCATCTTCAGACTTTGGACCAAACCCTTTGATACAACTACATCTTTTCAGATCCTTCATGTTGCAAAACCCGAAATTCCCACATTTGTTGTACTGTCCACATTCATCGCTCGGTTGTGACAGTGCCACCTTCCAAACTTGCTTACTATCATCCCAAATTAATTGTTGAGTAGTTCCATTCCACAAAACACTAAATCTCACTAACAGTAATCGGTTTGAAGCTGTATAAGTGAAGTATATGTCTCCAGTATTGTAATCATTAGTTGTCCCAAAACCAGAGTCGAAGCGTGCCCTATTGTTAGGAACACCAATAAATATTTGGCCATTCCAATGGCCACTTCTCCATAGACGATGATTTGACCCTTGCTTAACAACTATCTGCGGTGCACCTCGTGGATCAAAGGCCATAGAATAGTTTCCTGGTGAAGGATCACTTGGACTTTTCCAGGACACAAAAACCGGAAGATTTTGTGTTTTTGATTTCGTATAAACTCTCATTTCAGGTAAAAATGTATCTGTTGGCCAGCTAAAGCTTTGCCACAGGGCATTTCTATTATCATCAATATCTTCACTTCTACAAAGAGCAAGATTTCCAGTATCCATAAGGGCTATAGACGAATTGCTAGAATTCGATGAAGAACTAGTGGACCAAATTACATTATTCCCATCCGAAATCTTCAAATTCCCATCATTTCCAAAGCTTAAAAAGCCAGATTTTCCAGAAATGGGCTTGTTTCTATTTGCAACCCATATAACAGTTTTCTCTTGAATTTTATTGTACCATACACCAACATATCGAAAAGATGAATTAACTGGACTAAAGAAACCAAAACCAAAAACCTGGTTATCTGATGTTATGATCTGACCATCTTTCATCACCTCACCTTGCATAAGCTTCTTGGTAACAACAGTTTGTGAAAATACAGCATGAGTATACAAGATCAAGAAGATGTAGCAAAGATTAACAAGTCTTGTGTTTATGTAAATATCAGCCATATTTTTTTGTACTGAAACAATCAGCAGAGCACAGAGTATATCAACTCCTATATCTTTATATGCCAAAACCAAAAAATATCAAGAACATAAATATAATAAACTATACAAAGTGACTGCATGATTGACCTGAAATTGGGCTGAATGAAGAAACTTGGTACATGTTTAAGTTCCAACTTGACAAAACACTGTAAAAGTCATGCTTGTCAACTTGACATAATAATAATTTTGAAGAACTTTAGAATAATGTTCATGTTTGATGATCTAATGGCAGCTACTATATACCTAACCAGATATAAAGTATGTAAAATGTATCTGTAAATTGGTTGGGGTGGGAAAAATTAAAGTTTGTACAACCGTTCATTACTCTTTAAGTTTGCAACACAGGAACTGTCAAAAAAAAAAAAGGGTTGCAACACAGGAAATAAGATGGTATGTATGATACATCTGTTTCTAAGATAAGATAACATATTACCACATGTGATGTGGAAAGCAATACAATTTGTGTTTATTAATCCAAGTAATTAACTTCTTGCTAAGCTAAAAACAAAAGAGCCGTTGTTAGCAGCTATGTTACTCTGACTCGGGTACGGAGTGTCGGACACGACACATATCCGAGTGTCGGACTTGAAAAATCTGAAATTTTGGGACCCAGGGACACTGTCCAATTTTTGGACACGTGTACCGGGACACGTCATAATATATTAATAAACAAGAATTTTAAGTACTACATCTTAACAAAAAGTAACAATAAAACTCACGTTAAGCATGATTGACCATGCTTTTGTAAAGGTCTTGAAAATTAGGCATCTTCTCTACTTTTGTCTCATTATTGTTT
>PHNY01057102.1:9425-28386 GCA_003724115.2 Anethum foeniculum
AGTTATACGCCGAATTCCCGCACCCGTGTCCAATATTGGATCCATATCCACGAATCCTAATTTTCGAAGAACTAAGAGTCTGACACTTGGATCCGCACCCGTATCCGACACCCGTACCCGAGTCCGGGTAACTTACTAAAAGACAACAATATTATAAGGCTTCTGGGCTGTAGTCTTTGTGGTGTTTTTGCAATGAAATATATACTATAGTTTATATTTTTAAGTGGTTATTGCGGGTGTTATTACTAGTCAGTTCCTGCATAAGACCAAGTCTGTGGCCAAATTTGACCAACTGCTCAATCTTCTAGTGTTCTTTTACATTTTCATTAATTTTTTTTATTCTATAATAATTAATTATGGGTTTTATGATCTGGGATGCCACTTATTAATGTTTGTGCATCCCTGGTCAAAAACTTTTAATGTGAACTGATGTATTCCTACAGAGTTTCATAAGTCATTATATATATATTTTGTCCGACGAAGTGACAGTATAAATTGTGATGTTACAATAAAATTTTACTGAACTACCGGATTGTTCTTCTCGATAAATGAACTAGAAGAATTGCTTTGTCAGTTTCCGTAAAACCTGCAGTTTTCCGGTCGTATATGTGTCTGTGATAGTTCACCTTTAGGTTCAGGGCCTTTGGTTCAACACTCGTACTCAAATGAACAGATCTCAGTATATATCAATATAGTGTAAGAATGTGGCTGAAACTACACATTTACTAGTCATTTTTATTAGTAATAGCATGTCATTGAAAACTGTGGCTAACTATTGATTTATATTTAATTCTTATATTTTCTTCGTAATATACACAAAATAGTTAATTTCCGTTGCTCCACTTATAAGATGAAGATATTTTCCACATAGACAATGAAATGAGAATGCAAATTCTGTTCACTACTTTGTTTAGGTTATACTATTTTGGTATCCAGATTTTTTATTTGAGTTGCTTAATTTTGTCTCTTTTTTTGGGTGGTTCATTATGTAATATGCTAGTGTTAAAATTCACATTGGATATAAGCAATTGAAATTAGGTTCTTGTGCTTGTGTTTAATCACAGTTTATCACCATAGTTAATAATATATTTTGTAATATGATAATGCAATCTTCAGAAAGTACAAGTTGCCAATGTCACATATTATTCCTTTCCCCAAGCGAAATGATCCATCGAGCGCTCAAGATTTCCCTCTAGGAAGACATGTTTTGGCAGTGTATCCGGGAACAACTGCATTGTACAAAGCAACTGTAGTCCATACTCGAAAAGTAAGTTTATCTAAATGCTTTACTTTCTACATGTAATTTTGAATTACCTTCATGCTGATATTCTAACCAATCTTACATTCACTTGGGATGCTGGGTGATATCTTTACCATGGTACAACTTGGCAGAGAAAGATTGATGAGTAAGTCACTTGTCTCTTGTCCTAATATTGTTACAGAAATTTTGGGTAAATAAATCTATTAACATTTACTTTGTTTTTTTAGTTATATTTTGGAATTTGATGATGACGAAGAAGATGGATCTTTGCCTCAAAGATCTGTACCCTTCCACAAAGTAGTTGCTCTTCCTGAAGGACACGGCCAGTGAATGTAATTTTGTTATGGGGCTTTTATTTATAGTCTCAGTAAACATTGCATTGTTGCCTTTAAGTCCAGATGTTGAGCAGCTCCCGGAAAAAACTAGCTCTGGTAGTTATGTAAAGTGTATGTTATTCTTGTTTCTGGGGCAAGCCATCTGTATCTGTTGTGTTTTACTAAAGTGTGACAAAACATTAAATGTGCAGTAACTGTTTATTGACAGCATTATTTGGAATAGTATCCAAAGCTGTTTATGACATAAATTTTAGAATACTCAATGACATAAATTTTAGAATACTCAATAGTTCATTTCTCAAGTGAGTTGCTAGATTGAAGTTTAAATTTTGATTTCAGAAAATATCACTATTATGTTCTTATGTGTTATGTACTATGTGTAAGATGGATGTGCAACAACTATGTAATCCATACCCATAACTAGGCCAAAGGGATGAAGAATGTACACTGTTTAAACCAAAATCTGTCTAATGCCCATTACAGGCAGCAGCATTTTAATTTGAAACAGAAAAGAAAGCTTTACTTGTTTATTTATTTGATACGTTACATATTTGAAACCAGAGTGTCTATATATCTCTGCTATACAGTGTTTTAGACTAATTTAGACGTGGTTACTGAAATGGGATTTCAATGGTAATTTTCTTCACACGATCTCCTGCCCTGCATAGATCACAAAACACCACAATAAGCAACAAAATATAAATCATATTATCCACATCGTTAATAGAGTTAGAAAGTTGCAATACTCTGTAAGTAAATTTCTTATGAAGGAGCCAATATATATCGATGTATAATTTCTGTGCCAATAGACCTGAGTTGTACATTAGACAGAATATTCTCATCAGGTAATTGATACAACTCTTGGATCAATAACCCAAGAAGAGTATGTATAAACATTTTATGAAAGGGTTCATTGTTGCAGGCTTTCTTCTTGCTATTATCTGCTAACTTGGCGTGAAAGAGAAGTATCGTTATCAGTTCCAAAGTAGCGATCTCCAAATTCTCCCATGCCTGGGATCACGTGTGAATCTTCGTTAAGTGATGAATCAATTTCTGATGTTACAATCTTCAGTCTAGGGAATTTCTTGCAAACAGTATGTATTCCTTCAGGGGCCTGCACCATTAGCACATGTTTCCAACATGGGAGAGCAAGAAGCTATCGATAACTAATCTAATTCAAAATAGGAAAAGTATACACCAATAAGACTTACTGCTATAAGGTTAAGGAAAATGATACTGGATTCTGGTACACCTTTAGTGAGTAGTAGAGAAATTGCTTTGACAGCAGAGTTTCCTGTTAATGCACAATCAGTTACATCGTTTTCTTAATGAGTCGATATAGTCCATATGTAACAAACCTGAAGCAAGAACTGGATCAAGTAGCAGCACTTGGCGGCTAGCAATATCTGCTGGAAGCTTCTCATAGATCAACTGTACCAGTAATTTACATTTCAGAAATTCTTTAACCCAAAAATAGAGAGTTTGTATAATCGCTTACCTGTCTGCCATTGTTGCCTGCACCATGGATGAGGATTTTTCCGATTTTGATTCCCTTGCAACATGCTCTTAAGGCATTCTCCATACTTTCACCACTGGCACCAGGAAAATTGAGATCAGCCACAATATTAACAAAAAACACTGCAATTAGTTTTAATAGGCACTCTCATATTTTAATCTTTGGAAATAATAACAACTCGACCCTCTACATTTAAATTTACATGTATTTTTGTTTTTTTTTTTAACCTAAGATTACCTTTGTAATTAATACTACTCTCACAGTTGGCTTTTACTGCATACTACTACTTTTACTGCTTACTGCTACTGAACTGCTTTTACTGATACTGTTTGCCATATTCAAGCCGGGAGTTTCTGCGAAAACAGCACTCTACTTATTTAGATTTTCCCCAGGCCCTGCTCCACGGTCGATATACACGGTGTATGTATGGTTTTTGCTTTACAATTGGCTTATGTGTTTGTGCTTCTATTGCTAGGTTATTCTACAAGATGTATCACTATCAACTAAACTGGGTCCTGGAGGACTAACACCTACTGCAATACATCTATACAAGTATACAACTAACTAAAATTTTATATGCATGTACGGTAAATGCTATTAATACACATGGTGCATAGATCAAAATTTCACCATAATTTCTCTGTTTCATCAGCAAACTATGAGAATCAATACCTTCTGACTACTGAGACTCCACACAGCCTTTTATTGAAAACAACTCCGGTATATATAGATCCTGCATTGAGTCAGATGACCAAAGAAATCACTTAACCGGAGCGGAATAACTTAAAACAATATAGTGTGGTCTACATTACAAATTGCAATCGTATTCATATATTAAAAAGTAGATTTCAAGCAAAAAGCTATTTTGACAAGACAGATTCTGAGGATCCAGCTGCTCTATCTTTCTAAAGTACTGATCCATGGCTACAAGTGCAAATAGTTTCATCCTTCTACCCTATTATAGCACTTTACGTTTTACAAAAGTTTGTCTTTTTGAATGTGAGTATTTGACCATCTGAAGGCTTCATAAAAAGATATCTACATTTTCAGTTGTTTAATTTGACCTCGAGATGAATTGATATCTTAAAATTAAAATGTAAAACTTTGAAATGAACAAGTGATTCGCAATGCAGAATATTTGCTTTCGAAACATGGAAGCATGTCATAGTTGTAGACATACCTGTAGGAGTAATAATCTGCTTTTCAGTAAATGGTAGGTGACCTAGACCATGCTCAACAACCTATAACACCAGATCTGGTTCATGCCATATTACATGAAAAAGGATTTCGACTTCGGAAAGTAATGCAAATGAGACTAAATACCAAGCGAATCAGTCGATCTGCATAGAAGACAAAATCATGGTTTGTTGTCTTAGCATCACGGACAAGTGTGTGCATCCCACGTATCTGATAAAAATCAAAGATTATGTTAGGTTTAATTCAATTACCTTTCATCATTATTTAGTAAAAAAGAAAACTTTTATCATTACATCTAAAGTATCCTGAGTGTAAAGAGAGGCCTAGTACAAACATACATCAGATTAAAATAATGAAGCTGATAGTTACCTGATTTGTTGACTGTATAACAAAAAGATTTGTATATATTTGACATAGATTGTGCTGTCCAAGCTTAGTAAAAATATGTTGTACTATCAGGTCGATTGCAACATCATTATCTGCTCCCCGAGGGATAATGATATCAGCATATTTCTTTGATGGAAGGATAAACTCTTCAAAACTAGGCTTCACAAATTTAGCATACTGCATATCAGATAACATAAGGTGGTTTAAAAAATTTTCTGAAACTAAATACATAAATGATAACTCGGTAGTTGAGAAGTTTTACGTAACTTTATGACAATGTAGTCCTTACATGGTAGTTATGCAGAAAATATTGAAATCTACTGTACTTACTTGATCAAGCACATACTGAATATCTCTTCCCCTATCGACAGTGTCCCGCTGAACTCTTCTTGCAAGGCGCAAATCAGAATCTGCAGATCTTAATTGTGACCACATGGTAACAATTGATATATCAGCATAAATCATCTCTCATCAAAACTTAAATCTCTTTTTACTTCTTTGTTGATGTGAATGGGAAATGGAGTTCTTAAGACTTTTGAAAGAGTTTATGTTTCATTTCCCTAAAAGGTCCACATAAGGTTTGTTTACTCCAACTGCTGTCCGAGAGACCTTGCTAATCAGTCAACCTTTGAATTCCAAATTTTTTCTTTGAATTAAATTTGATTAGTTAATTAGCTTTGTTGGTATTTGCAAAATTTCACGATTCTAACGATTATGAGCATCTTCTCGTGCACTATTCATTGTTGTATATAAATTATAAATAAAAAAGGACGAGAGATATTAGGAAAGATATACTGGATATATCAGCTAAAATGGCACATGGTTTCAGTCCATACGTCATGGAAGATCTCAAATATGTTATAACTGGCTCTATTAATAGTTTACATTTATCTGTTGTTTATGTTTAGTGTTGCCAGAAACAGAACGTAATTTGTTAAGTTTGAAAGTCCATTAAAATATGCTAGCTTCGGACATTATGGTCACATGAAGTTCGCCCTATATCTTCTAACATTGGCAATTTTTATTTCTTTTCATCTTATTGTGTACAAGTAGAGAAACAAAAATTCAATCATTGTCAAGGAATCATAGACAATGGAAAGAACCTGTATCAACAAATATTTTCATGCTCATGAGGTCACGTACACGATGATCATGAAGAACCAAAATGCCTTCTATTATGATGACATCCGAGGGGTTAACCTGCATTTTATCATTAGTTGAGCCACACTTATGATGTATAAAATCATGTAGCCAGAAAATAGACAAAGTGGCTATTTTATGTTAGTACAATCCAGCTTTATGGTTCTCAATGAGGCATTATGCGTCAAAAGAAGACTGTAACTAAACTTCATTATTGATTTGTATTTTTTGGCTAGGTTTGCATTTGGCAAGCCAACTTGATGAATGCAAGATATTACCGTCCGTGATGTTTCAACATTCTTATGCCTCTTGTAATCATAATTTGGGATGCTAACTGCCCTTCCACTCTTTAATGTTTCAGTGCAAGAGAGTAGGAGCTCCACATCAAAGGCATCTGAAAGGGAAAGATGAGGTATAAAGGATGTATAAACAAAATAACCACAGTAGACGCAGAACAGCCTATAAACATTAAACTCACAATATAGCTACCTGGATGATCGAAGTTGTAGTCGTGTACATTCTTAAATTGTTCATCAGTTAGTGGGTAATAAAATGAGTCCTGAATAATCATATTAAGATCAGATCAATATATAGAAAGAACTGCAGATAAGGGAAATATCTAATATATGGGAACGCGAGAGACAATAACGTCACATGCAATGAAATGAGTACATGACCGTTAGTGTAAGACTTATCGAATTTCTAGCCAAGACTCAAGAGTGCAATTGGGATATGATATGATTAATTTTAGGCAATTTGAATGTGCTATTGGATCTTTAAGTCCAACAGTATAAAGTTTTATATAGTACTGGCTCTGTACCAAATCCAAATATACATTTTATTCCAAAGATATTTTCACTCTAGAAGTCCCTACCTCCGCATATTCCCCTTTCTCCATATCTTATAAAAAAAAAATTTTCTTACAGAGTGGAGGTTGTGAGGGACGATTTGAGCTAAGAAGGGAATAAACCCCAACATATTTTGATATGGCAGTATCTCTCTCCCTTTACAGGATGTCGAGAGTTCGAACCTTATCAAAAACAAGGTGGGTGTGTGTTTAACTTAAAAAAAGGAATAATAGTAATAAGAGAAGACACAATAAATTGTTGGAAGAACATGGAAAAGTAAAATATGGGAATAGAATGAGAAAATCAATCTCAAAGAAATTGGAGACCTGTAGCAAACATTTGCATACTGGAATAAGCATTAAACATTATGCTTACATGTCAACCAAATGGCCTAAAATATCATTCCATTTTTTCAAGTAAAAGACACCCTACCCTAACATTTTATACTTTACTCTCTTTTCTGATGACGGTGTTGATATTGTTGGTAATTGTACTCTGAATTCCTCTGCTAAGTTTAAGGATGTAGTTCAATTTTATGATTCACATGAACTTATAATGGCTCAGCTTTAGTTAAACCTGTTAAAGATTTCTTTGCTGATTCTACAAAGATGTCAAAGACTAGTTGTATAGATGTTGTTGACGCTAATCTGACTGAGTTTTACTGAGATTAAGAAATTTCCTCTGCAGGAATTTAAATGTAATGTTCTGCTTGATTTATTTCTGCATCATTTGGGGTTCATGATATTCAAGTTTGATTTTCCTAGGAGCCTTTATGAATCTATTTTTGCAAGCACTTTGTTTGTTAAATGTGTGGAATCGGCCTTTGAGGTGTTTTTAAACCATTGAATGAGAACTTGTTCTTGAGCACTAACAAAAAAATTAGAGTGTTGGTGCAGCTTAGAAATATTCCCTTTACCTACTGGTCGGTGGAAGGTGTTAACTGATTAGCTAGTGTGCTGGGTAACTCTTTAAGGTTTGATTCCCGAACCCTTGAAGACCTTACTTATTTTGAGGCATGTGATTCTTTTCACAGGATTACTTACGACTCAGTGGAATATCCAGACTCTGAGCTGAGTGGTAAAGACAGGCCTATTAACCAGGAAGGAAATCAGGACTGTTCTCAGAATTGTATTCAATCCAACAAGAATATGATTAACTTGCTAGCTCTTTGCAGGAGAACTTGCAAGGTCATGAAAAAATATTTCTATTTCAGAATTGATGCCCAAGTGTTGGGTAGGGGGGCCGTAAGAATCCTGGAGCTTAACTTCAGAAAAAACGTCGAAGAGGACGCCCTCTGAAGAGACCTGGTAAGCCCAGGAAGAGAATCTAATCATGGGCAGAAATACACAGGCGCAATTCCAGGAAAGAAGTTGGTCAAGAACCATGTCAATGAAGGCAGCTGAGGAGGGGTGAAGAAGATGAAACGGAGAGGCAGGGTTGGGAAGCCATCAACATTTCTTGAAATGATCCCTGGAAAGCATAGCAGCAAGGAATACTCAGTTGAACACAGAGGACGTAAGAGGAAAAGGGTCCGAGCATCTTCTTCAATTCCCAGTTAATGTGAATTAAGAGTAGTTTCTTGGCTAGTAGTCAGTTTACTACTTTATTTATGTCGAACTTGGGCTTGGTCCTGTTATGTTTGTTTAATTTGTGTGAATATTATGAACATTTTCTATGCTTGCACAGAGTTGGAATACGTCACTAGGCGTGTTTAGTTTTATTTATAATATTAGAATGTTAGCTAAAAAAAAGGGGGGTGTTTCATTACTGAAATTTAGCCGGAACATACATGCAACCCATTTTCTATTCCACCAGATTAACAAAAGTGCTTTCCTTCCATTTTACAAATGACAGCTCATTCACTTAATCACCTCCCACTCATATTTTTCAGATTTAATCATCAACAGGTCGCATGATCACATATTCACATCCTATGCACATAGTTCAGTCTCAACTCTTTTTATGTTCTATACTACCTGCAGCATATCTAACATTTTAATTAAATTTGTTCATTCCATTCCGACTTTCCAGTTATTTCCTTCCAGTTATAATAATAAAATAGAAGATGTCAAAGAAGCAGGGTGTGACTTTTACGTCATAAGTGATTAAGTGTTGCAATGGAGGTTCCTGAAAGTATTAGGGGTACAAATCCCTAATAAATGTAAATATCCTTGCAATGTGCCGTTTCTTAATTTATATGCAATATACAGGGACCATTAAATAAATTGTACTGGCAGAACCAGGATTTAGAAGAACCCAGAAGTAACGTAATTAAAATAGGGGCTTCAAAGTTATATAACTAATTTTTGAAAATCCAGCAAATAGGTCAACCAAAGCTGGAGCGCAGGCCAACACTCCCTAGTTTTATGTTCCATCATTTCTCTACTTGTAGAGTGGCGCTATATTTTATGCATAAAATCAAATATTGAAATCACCAATGCTTATTTACTTGCAACCTGAACCACATTAGAATAAATATGTAAAAGAAACAATATATAGGATAGAAGAAGAGAAAACGAGATTACTTGATTGAAAAGAACAACTCGTTGATCACGAAGCTGGGAGATAATCATATTGCAAACAGTAGTTTTGCCAGAGGCAGTTCCTCCAGCAACACCTGAGGGTATACAATAATAAATCAGTATATCAACGATCTCCAAGAATAATATAATGAAAAATTGACAAATTAAATGGACATACCAATAATAAAAGGCTGCTTGGTGGAGACCTTTTTCGTTGAAATACTATCTGATTGAATGGAATGTGGATTATCGGTGGCTAAATTACCTGATCCTTCCTCGCAATTTATCATCTGTATTAGGAAAAAATTGGTAAGGATCTCTCGTCAACATAATAAGAAAAACCTAGGTACAGATTAAAGAGAACACAATCATTACCTTTATGGAGTGATTAATGTTTAAATTTTTAAATCAATGTATGAGTGTGTAGGATATGTAAGTGTACATTGTACAGGTGTTTGTTGTATTGCAGTTAGCCTGTTATAAGTTCTGAGAGACAAGGTAAATTTAGAAAACAGGAAAGAAAGCTAAAATAGCGGGAAAAGAAAGCGCATTTGTCGTGCCCGACTTGAATATATGTGCAGCCCCAACACATGGGCTTTGCTATTAGGCCCAACTTGTTGCCATGTTAGAATTTCCCCTGCCAAGCCCAGTGCCAACTATCAAACATCGGATAGCGTCAGGGCTGTTCAGAGTAATCCGAGACCCGGTGGGACTTTTTCCCCTCAGGCTAAATACAGTAAAAATTGTTAAATATAAATGAAAAAAATGATAAAAATATCATTTTTAAAAAATTTTGTAACAAGAATATCACTTTTAATATTTTTGGCCAAAAATATCAACCTAACACGAATTTACAGCTTGGGAATCACAAATACGCATTTGAGGAATAAGTATCACTAAAAAAAATTAAAAAGAAAAAAAAATCAGAAAATGTGACATGTATTTTGGGAATGCGTATCACATAGTTAAAATGGGGTCACACATTTCCCAAATATGTATCACTCTTTGATTTTTTTATTTTATTTTTTTCTAAAATCATTTTTTATAAATGTTACCCATTTGTTTAACAAATGGGTATTACTAATGCCCATTTGAAAAATGCGTATTATAGTGGTATTTTTGGCCAAAAATATTAAAAGTGATATTTTTGTTACAAAATCTAAAAGAAATGATATTCTTGACCATCACCCAATATAAATAGATCAAACAAATAATATTTTGAAAAGAATTCGGAATCTAGTCAAAGTGTAATATAGCAAAAGACTCATCCCTCTATATGTTTAAAATTTTGATAGTTATGTATAATTTATTGAATTGATAAAACATAGTCCTATCATATTCTTTACGTTGGGAATCGTGCACTCGACACGTATTTTAAGTCTCTTATAAAATATAGTTATATAATTTATTTAAATTTTTTTTTTGAATAAAAGTTAAACTATTATATTTTTATACAGAAAAAAAAAATTTTAAAAAAATTTATAAAACTATACTTTTTATAAGTCTTAAAATGTGTCACAAGCCCCCTCCGTAAACAACCTGCTGGGACGGAGGGAGTATATTTTAATAATATTATGTAAAATGATGATTATATGTTAAAATTTTAAATGAATGATGATCCGGATAATGTGTTTATTTTTTTGGATTTTTGTAAAAATTATGTATGTTGGGTGACAGACGAGAAAGAAATTATCTAAACATTTAGACAAGGAAAAAGAGGACCGGAGATGAGAAAAAAAGATGTGTAAAATGAAACGTACATCTTTTTAAAAACATCTCAATACTCAATTCGATAATAAATACATAATTTATTTAAAATTGCGTAAAAAGAATCAGAAGGAAATGAAGAAGGCTTGTTAACACTCATCTCCCGTGTGTAGTCATTTCTTTATCTGTTCCTTGAGGTAGTTGAACTAGCAGGAAGATGAAAAGCAATGACACACAATTGTTTTCATGGATCATCTAACTTTGTTACCCGAAATCAAGAACCACACCAGCCAAAAAGCTAACTCTGCTTCTCTCATTTATCGTCTCAACTATCTTTCTTATATTGTTCATATAACTTCACTTCTCATATAAAGGACTAAATTAGGAGATCATCATAAAACGAAAACCCGAAATTCAGCCAAAACCATAAGAAAACCAAAAAGCTACAGTACTCTTCTTCATCAGTCGAGATGGCCTCCAAAAACTCCTACCAAAGACTGCAAAGTGAGGAATGGTTTGATGATCTCGGGGACACGGGGATGGAATCTAAGAAGCTACAAAAAAGTACGTGGTCCAGAAATTGCAGAAAAATTCACATTAGGAGGAAACTAAAGATTAGGATTCCAAGCTTGAAGAAAATGTTGAAGAGAAAGAAAGAGAAACTTGTTGCAGGTACATGGTCTAAATTTGTAAAAAGATTGAAGGACGTACAATCCAACTTTGGTGATATTTTCGGAGGGAACTATTTGTTCATGCAGATCCCTCCTCCTCCTTTGAAATATATTGACAAGGCTCATATTTATCTTCATGATCACTTGTCTTCAAGGATATTATCTCCCTAGCTCTGCTGGAACTCTTAAGATTATCTACTGCAATATGTCTAGAACTCTAGAATTTTTAGTAATTTGGCTAGAGGAGAGCAAGAATGACTGATGTAGTTCATGAGTGATGCATCTAATTTATGTGTATGCTACGCAAGTATGCATGTATCCATATAAGCCAGGCATTTTGGCAGATTTAGGAACCAGAATGAGGTTATGGTGTATGCCTTTATTTATTAGTCCTTATTTCTAAATATGTGTTTGTGTGAAAATATAGTTTTCTTTATTTTGAATAACCAAACTTGCGTTATTAGTTCTTAATTTTTTCTTTTCTTTTCTTTCTTTCTTATCTTTCTTTCATCAAGATACTCTAAACATTCCATTACTTATGTATCAGCATTGCGATAAAAAAATATTACTGTAACTCACAATGAGCGATAATTAAACACAGGATTCGAGACGGAGGAGAAACCTTACTATTGCGTACGGGAGGAAATTGTACTATGGACCTCGGATATGAAACGATCTCACAAGTCACAACTATCATCCTCTCTTACTTCTACTGTTAATACAAAACATCAGGGGAGGAAAATTATTCATGAGAAGGTGCCCAGCTTTTATGCAATTGAAATTGATACTCTAAACATTCCATTACTTATGTATTAGCGTTACGATAAAAAAATATTAACTCAAAATGACCGACAATTAAACACAGGATTCGAGACGGAGGAGAAACCTTACCATTGTGTACCGGAGGAAATTGTACTTTGGACCTCGGATATAAAACGATCTTGCAACTATCATAGAATTAATACGAGGCCAGATTAAGATTTGTCATTTGACATCTGAGAATAATTTCACAAATTAAAATTCGTCACTTGTCACTTTAAAAATAAAGTTAGAATTTCTGTAATTGCTCAAATCAATAAGTAATGAACTAAATAGATGAACCAAAAAATAAATATGACAAAATCAGTTTTTACATTATGTTTCTGAGTTTTTAACGAAGATCAAGAAAAGAATTAAATAGAGAAGAAAAGAAAAAAAATTAACACGTAATTTTTTTCGAGAAAAGACTTAAATAGCATAATTCGGAATCAAAATGTCAAAAATGGCACAACCTAAATAAATGGCCCAAAATAGTACTTCAAAACGGGATTGCGTGTAAAAACAAGTCAAAACGCTGCACGAATTTAGCGTTTAGTCTGTTTTTTTTGTTTATCATATACACCACGCTACTTCAAGTAGCGTTTTGGTAAATATTTTTATTTTATTTATTTTAAGTTCCTTATTGTGTGTCATTTTGGGGTCAGAAACACTACTTAATATTACATTTTCAATTGTCTTTTTTTTTTTAAAATTAATATTTTTAAATTTAAGAGTGTACCCTAATTCAACAATATTAAATTTTTTAGGGTTCAACAATCCCCTTTTGAATTTTAGAAATATTAAAAAATTGAATAAAAGATACAACTAATTTAACAATTTAGGGTCCACCAATCCTCTTTTGGGTTTTAGAAATATTTAAAAAGAAAATAATAAAAAGTATACCGATTTAGGGTTTAGGACCTTTAGGCCATTAACCCTAGAACCTAAACCCTAATTTAATACCAAACTCTAATTTAAATCTTGGACCCTAATTTAACAGTTTTTAATATTTTAGGGTTTAATAATTTTCCATTTGGATTTTAGAAATATTAAAAATTGAACAAAAGACACAGATAATTTACCGAATTTTAACATTTTAGGGTTTACCAATTCCCTTTTGGGTTTTTGAAATGTTAAAAAAAATTAATAAAACGTACACCGGTTTAGGGTTTAGGGCCCCTAAACCCTAAGAACCAAACTCTAATTCAAATCTTAGACCCTAATTTAACAATTTTTAATATTTTAGAATCCAAAAATTTCCTATTTAAGGTTTAGAAATATTAAAAAATTGAATAGAAGACATAGTGATTTTATTTAAAATTTTTTTTTGTGCAAAACGTTACTTGAAGTAACGTTAAGCTTGACAAAAAAGAGAAAAAATAAATTAAAAAGGGTAGACGTTAGTTCATCTAGCGTTCATGTGGTAATCAAGCAAAAAAAAAATTGTGCAAAGCAAAATGCTATTTTGTGTAACGTTTCGAACTTAACATTATACGAAGTTGCGTTTTCATGTGCTATTTTGGGCCATTGCAAACAGTTGTGTCATTTTGGACCATTTTTTTGATAGAGTGCTATATAGGATCAACACCCATTTTTTTCCTCGTATCGAAGAGTTATTCAATAAATCAAGGGAAAATATGTTAAATTGTTTAATATATTTATCATTTTATTTAATTTTAGCCTTTTCTTCAAATTTAAACAAATGAGATTTCCTGAAAAAAAACACATAGGAATTTAAAATGTACCCAAAATATATTTTAAGTATTTGAATGATTAATCTATTGTTTTTAAAGACGAAAAATGAAGATATACATTAGGGAGAGTTGAGCAATGTCGGCAATTGAAAATGGAAAGACGTCGCATAGAAGAATCTCCATTTGTCTTTAATTTTGATTTTTATAAGACCCCTTTACTCATATCGTAGCGTAGCAGTACGATACAACAAATACAAAACAAGTTCCTCTTTTCTTAGCCTGCACACATTTTACCATCGCACGCCAAACCAAATCCACCGGAACACTACACAACTCGCCTCAACGACGTCGTTCGACTAAAAATGTCTTACGATTATCTCTTCAAGTACATAATCATCGGAGACACTGGTACTTTTCTATCACCGCAATTCTGTTCATTAAACCCTAACATATCTGTATATATCTGCCTGTTTATATGTGATTATGAATTGTGTGTATCAAGTGTTTGTAGTGATAGAGTAAATTGTGCTGTGAACAGGTGTGGGAAAATCATGTTTGCTGTTGCAATTCACTGATAAGAGGTTTCAGCCTGTTCATGATCTTACAATCGGTGTCGAATTTGGTGCTCGTATGGTTAATATCGAGGGACGCCCTATTAAGCTTCAGATTTGGGATACTGTATGCCTCTTGCCTTTTGTCACTGATTATCTCGAAATATTTCTAATTCGTATATGTTTGCTCGTGTTTTTCAACAACAATTACGTACAATTCAGCATTCAGTTTTGTATCGGAATTATGTATAATTAGTATGTTGAATTGGGATATCGTATCTATTCTAGTTATAGTGGTTTGTTGGTTAATATATTTATGTGAAATGACTTAGTGGTGAAATTTGTTTTGTGTTTTAGGCTGGGCAAGAATCCTTCAGATCCATCACTAGGTCCTATTACAGAGGAGCAGCAGGAGCACTTCTGGTTTATGATATAACCAGGTACTAACATTTTGTTTTGTGTTCATTTTACACCAACCAGTTTTGAGAAGTTTGGTAGTGCTCTGAGAGATGTGATTCTGAAAAATGTGTATGTATCGATATACGATAGTTGAGTTAAATGTTTGTTTTGAAAATCTATGTGATATCACTCGAATGTGTTTATATGCTTAAAGTAATTCGATGTAACTGAACATTGTAGTGTATAAAAGTGTGTTCTTTGACATGCCATATAATTCTTGGTGAAAGCTGTTGTGAAACAAGGGAGATATTATGTATTACAAAAGATCTTCACTTATTTTAGTTTAGGATTCTAGAACAAGGTACTGATGTTTTATTCTTCTTGTTGTTTTCTTAATGATCTTTGAGATGTTTTATATTCTGGTAATGAGTTTAGATTTTTTTTACCTAATATGTTTTTTGGTTGACGGTGTAATAATCCAGTTAAATATTTACAGTAGCTTAATTATTGTCATATACTTGTTGAGAGTGTTAATTAGGTGTATACATGTATTTGGTTAGATTCTCTGAACTCCGCAGAACCTTGGATCTAGCTCTTTTTTTTTTTGCTAGTTAAACACACTCACACACCCTCCTTGTCTTTGACAAGGCTCGAACCCTTGACATCCCATAAAGGGAGCGAGGGAGATACCGCTACACCTGTGGATCAAGCTCTTTTGTTACAATTGGCAGCAAATTTTTGATTCTTGAACATTTACGCTTTTGACATGGCCAGCAACTCTTATCTTCTCGTGTCTTGTTAGGTTCCTTAACTATCTTGACATCTGTAACTTTACCAAGTTGTTTTTTGTCATTGTTGTGTAGGAGAGAGACCTTTAATCATCTAGCAAGTTGGCTTGAAGATGCTCGGCAACATGCCAATCCCAACATGACTATCATGCTTATAGGTAACAAGAGTGATCTTGCTCATCGAAGGGCTGTCAGTCGAGAGGAAGGAGAGCAATTCGCTAAGGAAAATGGACTTCTATTCTTGGAGGCTTCTGCAAGAACAGCTCAGCATGTCGAGGAGGTGATGTCTCTAACGCAAATTGAAGCTCTATTTTGCGTTGTGGTTTTAAGAAGCCACACGGTCGTGTAAATTTTTCTTTTATGCAAATCTGATGTATATATGTACATCTACAGGCTTTTATAAAGACTGCTGCAAGAATACTTCAAAAGATTGAGGAGGGAGTTTATGATGTTTCTAATGAGGTAAATCTGGACAATCAAAGTTTGGCCTATATTGTATTTTTACAATTGCTTCTGTATACTATATATTTTATATAAATGTAAATTGCTAATTTGTGGCCGAACTTTACCTAAATTCAGATGCGTGATTTAGTGGCCAGGAATTACTTTCACCTTTCAAAAAAATGCGTAATCATCATTAATTAGTGGCCACATATTTCTTCCCCACTTTCTTTGAAAGAAAAAAGCAATGAATGGCCACATGCCACCATACCCTTGAAAATTTAGCCACCAAAATACTATATCAAATGAAGTTTGGCCACCAGTTTGTTGTTACCCATATATTAATCTATATAATGAAAATAGTTCAAAAAAAAAAAACTTGCAAGGCAGTGGCACAATATTATTGTGCTAATTTAGAAATTACAGAATGTAAGAGACTACTTTGTATTAGTGTTCCACTCGCGCAGTAAAGGCTAGACTACCTATACATTGGCTTGGTATAATGTTTCCTCGTAAACTCAAATATCTTTGTTATTTAGGATAAATGTACTATGCTGGTACTTCGTTACACATGGCTTATGAGTGCAGTTAAATTTGTTAGGTGCAGTTGCTTGCTACTGTTACATGTTCTGTTGGTAATAATTCAGTACCTCTGACCCTGGGCATTAATGTAAAATTGAGTTGAAAGTTTTATTGGGTCTTGTTATCATCTGTTGTAATTTTTGATTTGGCTTTAGAAATTAAGTAAAATATTGGTTTTTAAGCCTGACTTCTTTTGAACTGCAGTCATCTGGTATTAAGCTTGGATATCAAAGGACCCAAGGTGCCCCAGATGCTTCAGTTTCACGGAATGCTGGATGTTGTAATTGATGATGCGACAACATCTCAAATATGTATCTACTTGGATTCTATAGCTGCTTATCCTGTGAATTATATGTTATGTAGCAAGCGGAGTTTAGAACTCAAAATATCAGTTATTGTCCCCATTATCCTGTATATGTAGACTAGAAATTGTTGATCATGGATATATATCTTCCCTTTTATCCTATTTAGTTGCTAAATTTACCGTCATTTTGCAAAAAAAGCTCTTTAGATCCTTCCTTAAAACTTTCATGTTTCTCTTACTGGTGAAGTGCTTTACTGTTTTAAATTAGATCAATAGAGTCAATTGTTATCTCAGTCGCTGAAGCAGAGCATATGATAGGTATTCATATTCAATAATTTAGGGTAATTTATTTTGTTTTATTTGCCCTGGTGATGTTAATTTTATGTTCAAAATCATATTCAACAATACCTCCGTAGATGAGTAATATATTCTCTACTCCTGTCTGATTTGATCTTGAAGCCAAATTTTGTGAGTATCGTCCAAGTTCGAATATTGATATTGGGCTTGGTAAATTTTAAGCTGGACTGACTCGGTGAAATGAAACTCAATCTCGTTCTTGATAACCAAAAATTCATCCAAACCTCTTCGAGTTGCAACCCTGGTCGGAAGAGGACTCAGTTGACGTGAGGTACTGATACTTTAAAGTTTAAAGTTTAAGCTAGATTAATTTTTAAAGGTGGACTGAGCTCGATGTAATAAAACTCAAACTCGATAGTGATAAATGACAACCAAAATCTCATCTCGACTCGGTTAGGGTTGGTTAGGGTTATTTGACATGAAGTTCCCAAGTTATTTGACATGAACAAGACGGACTTATTTGACATGAAGTTCCCAAGTTCTCATTCTCTAAATACTAAAATAACTCAAACTAGGATGTAATATAACTCAAACTCGATCTTGATATCCAAAAGCTAGACTGGCCTCGGTTCCGGTTGCAGCCCTGACCGGTAGAGACGACTTATCGGACATGAGTTGCTCACACTTTACTACTCCCTCCGTTTTCAAAATCCATGTTCACTTTAGAAAAAAAATTTGTTTAAAAAATTTGTTTCAAATTAGTTGTCCACTTCAACTTTCAATCGAAGTTTCACCATTCATATTTCTTAATATGTGTGATTTTTTGAAAGTGGACATCTATTTTGAAACGGGGGGAGTATCTGTAAATCTACTCTATGATGGAGTAATTATTTAGGGAAACTGTCAGGACCGGCCCTTGTTTCCAAGAAAAAGGTGCACAACGATACATCACTAAAATTAAGCAACGAAGATAAATGTAGATAAAAGGGGATAGAGTGTGCAAAATAAATGGAGATGGAGCCTGGTTATGTATAAAATATGTAGGTTCACGCTGGTAGAGGAGGATCCATCATCAACATTTCAAGTATAGCTGGTCCGAAAGGATGCAAGTTGCAAGACACGAGAAGCCTCGCTTACAGCTCCCTTTTATGCTTTCGCTTTGGCATATGTTTTCTTATGTTTTTCTCTACAAGTTTTTTCCCCTCCCTTTCTCTTTATCTTTGCACTTTAGGATGCAGTGGTGCTCTGAGGAATATCCTTACAGAAATCTGCTACCTTTACATTTGTTATATGAGTGTGAATCACAACAAATATGGGAAATTTTATAATAAAACAACTTCAAGCCATAAAAGTACACACCCATATCATGCACATATATATATATATATACATTTTTTCCCCTATATTTAGTGCCTGTTTGGGAAATCTTATTTGTCAGAAATAAGTTACTTATTTCTGAAAAAAGTACATCAAACTGTACTTTTTTCTGAAATAAGTTACTTATTTCTGACAAGTTTTTGCAT
>PHNY01057112.1:0-13521 GCA_003724115.2 Anethum foeniculum
AGAGAATATATTTAATAAGTAATGAAAGAATATAGAAGAGAAAGATATTCATATGTGAGAGAAACGTGGTTATTATTGTTTTGATAGTAATGTGAGATTTGATGATTCAAAGTTCCAGATAGATTTATTCTTATTGAATCAATGCAAGTACAATTAGTTGATTATTATAGTATCAATTTTTGTTTTAGTTGTAACTAGTTGAATCTTTTTCTTCCAATACATTCTTTAAATTTTCAGCTAGTTAATTTTGATTATTTATGAAGTTGAAAGACAGACCCCAACAGGTTTAACCAATTTTATATAATCATTATTTTATATTATTTTAACCAACTATTCTTAAAGGGAAAGTATTTACTTTGGATTTTGGAAGATCAATCATAATCTATGTATTCTAAATAGGGATAGACATTTCACCTGCCCCGCCCCGCTCCGTTTGGGTCGGGGATTCAGGGAATTTTTCTGGTTCTGGGTGGGGAGTGAGGAAAAGTATAAAAAAAATTCGGGGATCGGGGAGGGGATTTCGGGGATCAGGGTGGGGTTGGAGATTAGGGTATTCCCACCCCATTCCCCGACCCCGATCCTCGATTATCATATTTAATCTAAATATTTACTCCCTCCATTTCGAAATAACTGTCCACTTTTATAAAAAAAAATTGTTTCAAATTAGTTGTTCAGTTCAACTTTCAATGCAACTTTTAAAATAAATTCCAAACATTAACCTCTAGTTTATATTTCCAAAATCAACTCTATGACACACTTTTTCCATTTATATTTCCAATGCAAATTCTATTCTACAAACTATATTCATTTAATGCAATTAATTTAGATATAAATACAACTTTTTTTTATCAACATTAACTAATCTTAATTTGCGTAATTTTTTTAAAAGTGGACAACTATTTTGAAACGGAGGGAGTAATAATTTATATGTATATTAGTTAAATTATTATGAATAAATATAATTTATATACATTTTTAAAGTTTAGATTTTTTAATTTTTTAAGTATATTAAAATGTCTTAGTAGAATATGATTTAATAAAAATAATTTTAGTATTATCTTTATCATAAATACATTTAAATTCGAATTTGCTATTTAAAATATGATGCTAAATTTAAAACATATTTATGTATTATGATTTATTAAAATATTTTTATTAAAAATGTATTAAAAATATATAAAATTATTTTTATTATAAAAATTAGAATCCCCTATTATCCGCAGGGAACCTCGTTCCCCGTTCGGGACGGGGATTTGGGAATTATATAATCCCCGTTCGGGGATCGGGGGCGGAGATAGCACTCTTCGACCCCGAAATGAGCCGATGCTCATCCCTAATTCAAAATGATTTTACTGATTTTAATTCTACGTGGATTTTAGTTGAGTTGATAAAAAAATTCCGTAGAGTATTGCTGATTTCTATAGAGTTTTTGACAAAAATTTTCAAAATCTCATGAATTTTGGTAAGATTTCAGAAGACATAAAATCCACTAGCAAATCCGTCGAAATCTACCATTTTATCAACTACGAATAAAATCATTAACTTTTAAATTTCGTTAGATTTTAATAAATTGTTTAAAATCTAAATTAAATAACATCAAATTTTAATAATTTTTTAAAAAATATAAATTGAACACCCAAAATTTTTTTAAAAAAAAATTCAACAAAAATTTAGAAATCTAAAAAATTATTTTCAAATCCGCGTCGAATATACCCCACCCCCTAATTCTGGGGGTTCACTTTCTTTAATGGGAAATACTTCATAAACAAAATTGGATACAAAATTTTGCACACAATTACATGTATTAAAATTTGATTGGAATGAGACCACAGTATTCTTAGCACCAATTAAAATATCTCACATCATATGCCTTGTCATTTTGTACAAAAATTTTGTATGCAATTTTGTGAATGTACCGTTACTCTTCTTTAATTACCGACACTTTTTCCGGAAACAAGCTGATAGCTTAGATATAGAGATGCACAAAAGGCCTGGCGGGCCGGGCCTTGAAAAGCCTGGGCTTTTCGGTCAAAGGTCGGGCCGGGTTTTGACTTTGACCGGGTTGGGCTTCCTGAAAATACATAGGCCTTTTTAGGTCCTCAAGAAGGGTTGCGTCGGGCCCGAACCGAGCCGGGCTTTTTTTTAACCCGAACTAGATCGATGACTTTTTTCAAATTTAATAAGTTCTTGTAAATTATCATTAGCATAAATTAAATATAAAAATATGAATATATTATATGATTTATAATCCGTATATTGGTAATTGTTCTTAGGTTATTGATTTAATGATAAATTAAATAATTATTCGTGTACTTCATGTTAAATATATAAATTAATATATTCAGCCATCAACTTAAAAGTATATATATATGTTCCAAGTATTTTTTATTTATATTAAATATATATACACATACATATATCTATAAATATACAATAATAATCGGTTTTTACCCGGGTTTTAATGGGCTTTTTTCAAGATTGGGCTAAAATTCGGATTTTTCAGAAGATAGAACTAGGCCCGGGCTTTAACCGGGCCGGTCAAAGCTGGGTTTTGACTAAAAATATAGAGCTTATTGAAAGCCTAGAGCCCGGGCTTGACCGAACCGGATTTTAACCTGGCCGGATTTTGATCAAATTGGGGCCGATCAGATTTTCGGGCCCCAGTAAACTTTGTGTATAATTTCCTTATTTTAAGGACTTGTAACATATCCTGCGCCAAACTCCCAAGCCTAAACCCTCCCTACAAACCCTAACTATTATATTAAATCTCGTCTACTATTTTTGAGTTGCTCGATCCTCCGGTAATGGCTGGCAATCAAGCAGCGATATCTCTACTGACCAACATAGCACGCGCTGCCTTCGGCCTGGGCGGAGCAGCCACAGCTATCAACTCGTCCATCTACACGGTCGACGGCGGCCAACGTGCAGTCCTCATGGACCGTCTCCGTGGAGTGATTGATCAACCCATTGGTGAAGGGACCCACTTCCTCATCCCTTTTCTCCAAACCCCAAACATTTTCGATATCCGTACTAAACCACATACATTCTCATCAATCTCAGGTACTAAAGATCTTCAGATGGTTAATCTAACACTTAGGGTTCTTTCGAGACCCGATGAAACCAAACTTCCTACAATTTACAAAGAGTTAGGCGTTGAGTACGATGAGAAAGTTCTTCCATCCATTGGTAATGAGATTTTGAAGGCTGTCGTCGCCCAGTTCAATGCTGATCAGCTCCTTACTGAGCGTCCTAAGGTGTCTGCATTGGTTCGCGATAGTTTGATCCAACGTGCTAAGGATTTCAATATTCTTCTTGATGATGTGGCCATTACGCATTTGTCGTATGGTCATGAGTTTTCTAGGGCTGTGGAGGCCAAGCAGGTGGCGCAACAGGAGGCTGAAAGGTCCAAGTATGTTGTGGCCAAAGCCGAGCAGGAGAGACGTGCTGCCATTATTAGGGCAGAAGGTGAGAGTGAGTCTGCTAAACTTATTTCAGATGCTACTAAGGAGTCCGGAACAGGGTTGATTCAGTTGCGCAAGATTGAGGCTTCCAGGGAGGTTGCTGCCACTTTGTCTAGGAGTCCAAATGTTGCCTATCTACCAAAGGATAACAATTTGCTTCTTGGACTAAACCGTTGAATCGTTGGTATCAATTTTTTTTCTTTTTTTTCTTTTAAATGAAATTGTTACATCTAGTGGTTTCTGCGTCTAAATTTACCTGCACATTGACATTTTGTTGATTTGTTTAATGTATGGATCAATAACATGCCTTTGTTATGTGACCTATATTTTTGTTCTGTATCTTTTTTGTTTGGTTCTGGTATAAACTACGAAATTTTTATTGTTGTATTATTGTTTTCATGAAGTTTAACATATATAAGATTAACCTTTACTCACAGATTCACATTAAGTTTATGCAGCATACATTTTTTGAAGGAAAATGTTAGAGACCCCGAATTAGCTCCCAAAAAATTTCCTATATTTGGGAACTTTTCTTTTCTGAATGTTGTTTGAGCTGTTTTGTATTTTGATTGAAATGCAGGAAAGAATTTGTTTTCCAAAACCATAGTTTTGATTGCCTACAAAATATATGTGTGTGATAGTTTGATGGTCCTGTTCTCTTGCACCAAAAATAGATAACTAAAAGCAAAATGTATATATCCATAACCAACATGAAGCATTAGCAATTTCCTGCTGGCTTCTACCTGTGCGGCTCTGCTGGTATCACTTTCCTCTAATCCAGTCATGCTAATTACTTGATAGATTGATTTTCTTGTTATCAGCAAGATAGCAACTGGTAGGGTGGATCAATAATTTGGTCCTACTTTATGCCCAAGTATAACCAATTTTGCTTGGTTCACAGGAATAGCATTTAATTACTTCTCTTCAAACTTTGAGTGAAGTCCCTGCAGATCTGCTGAAAGCCTGGGATTTTAACTAGATAACCCTTTTCATTTGATCCACTAAAGCAACCTAAAAAGAGGATAGTTTTAATTGATTTTAGTAGTTTGGTTATTTGTTCATTTTGAATTAAGGAAAATATTGCATTATTGTCATATTTCTTAGCTATCCATTTTTTCTTTACATATAATCAATTGAGCAAATTAACTCCAACTACACACCAAAGAGTAAGGAAAGCTATATGTTTAGTTGTGTACCTTAGAAATAAGACCCAGTAGAAATGCACCTTCATGCATATTCCATGTAGTGTTAGCCTCTGTAAGTTTAGACAGGTAATGAACATTTTGGATTATATTTTAATTGACTCACAACTGTGCAGTCCCTCCTCCATTTTCAGTAATGATTTGATCATTGGAAACATGTCGTTTTGTATATGACAAAACCTTTGCTGCCTTTTTTTTTTGAGTATGTTGCATAGTTGCACTTCTGTTAGGTAAAGCTTCATAATTAATTTGGTGTGGAGAGAACTTACATTTGTGCTTAATTCGAGCTTCCCTGTTCCATTTCAATGAGCTTCCACACTCAGAAAGCTGAAAATGATTAGTTTGTAAATTCGAAACTGATTTTCATCGGGTCTCTTTCCTATGAAAGTCAATTTTATATTTTTAGTCATCTACAAGACATGATAATCTGCGAAATTCCATTTGGATATGAATTTAATGCAACTAAAAGTTTATTTTTTGTACACTTACATTTTAAAAAGCAAATAGGAAACTTATATAAGCCTATTGTTTGTTCTTTGGATGTATACTGATTCTCTAATTACAAATATATTCATCCCTTGCTTGTCAGGGCGCGGTTTGCATCATTTCTGGTGGGTGGCAGCTGATCGTTTTTCTGTTCTACCCTTGCAAGACCTTAGACTTGTTATTAGTAGGCTGTCGAGCAGTAGGAGATATAATAAATTGAGTCGAGTCCTGTAGCTTTATCTTTTATGGAGTTCGGCTCCACACAACTACTATCATGCAAGGAAAACTATGTTTCTAGGAATCATGTTCTTTTGGCTACGCTTCTTTCTATGCAAGGAATACATTTGAGTATTTTTACCAATGTTTTAAAATTCGAAAATAGGCGATTATTTGGTAGAGGGATATTTCAGCGATTAATCGGATAATCGGTGATTAATCGAAACAAATTTAATTAATTAAATAATAATATATAATTTTATTTAAATGTAATCAAGTTAGACATAAGATTTACAAAAAATAATCATATATGATCATTCCAATATTGATATTTAAGTGGTAAGATTTATAAAAAAAAACCTACAAATCACTAGTTCATACGTCATATTTAAGTGGTTTATTACTAATGATCACTACTTATTACTTAGTATTTAAAATCCTCATCTAGCAACATATAGTTCAGTCACCTTGTCATCAAATACAAAATTAATAAATTAATAAATTATTTATTTTTTAAAATTTTAATTTTTCTAAAAAAAATCATTTTTAGAGAATTTTTATTTTTATTTTTTATTTTTGACCGATTCGGCTGACTTTTGACCCGATTCGACCGCTTAATCCTGTCTTGCCCGACTTTTGACCTGTTTTAAAAAAAAAATCGTACTTTGGCCGATTTCCGATTAATCGAGTCGAAACCCGTCCGAACTCTGATTAATCAGTTAAGCGACCGATTTTTAGAACAATAATTTTTACTAAGGCTCTGTTTGGAAGTACAGTGTTAATAGAAAAAGTGTTGTTTTGATATTTTTGATATGTACATATTTTGAAGTAAAATATAACAAAAATAAATTTTTCGGTGAAGTTTCACTACTAGAAATATTGCAATAGACATCGGCTAAACACCGATGTCTAGAAAAATTTGGACCGATGTCTTCGCGTGCGATGTTAAATGTCATGACCCTTTGACATCGATTTTTAACCGATATCTATTGCTATACAACACATCGTTTTACAATAAATTTCTGATGTCTTATAAATTGTTTTCAACTAAAATTTCATTATTTCAGCTGAATATTAGTATATTATGAGGTCTACATCCAGTAAAACATGTAACATGAGCTATAAAGAGCCCTACAAAGAAATTCATTCCACAAAAACGATGTCTAACATATACATAGACATCAAAAACCACCATTTCTAATGCTGACAGGGTAAGCTGCAAAGTAGAACCAAGAAGCGGAGTGAGAGACAGAGAGAAACATAGACAAAGAGAGGGAGAGGGAGAGGGTGAGAGAACGAGTGAGAGAGTTGAGTGAGAGAGGGAGAGAAAGAGAGACAAAAACGGAGAGGGAGGGGGAGAGAGATAACAAAACATACAACTATATATATATATATATATATATATATATATATATATATCAACAAATTGAATATTGAATTAGGTATTTGAACAAAACATTTCACATATTAACACTAAACCTAAATAGCAAACTAAAAATAATTTAGCGTGGGAGTATGTTTAGTACCCTACATAGAGGACATTAAATAGCCTAAAGAAAAAACGAAAAATATTAATCAAAATCGGCTGTCCCAGATGCTTCACATGGCTATAATATACATATACGACAACTCTAATACACTCTTACACATCAAAGCTACATTGCAAACATTACGGCCAAGTGGAATCTCATTGCTCGTATTTATATAAATAACGATTACATATGTCAGATAATTACAGGTTTAGTTCCCAATTTTATTATGAAAACTAAGTAAGTATTATATAAAACATTTCAATCAAATTAAAGATATAAATATAGAAACATGCATAGCAACATTCAAAACTAAATTAAGAAAATTAAATGTAAGAATAGAAGCATAAATACATATTACATACATCTTGAGAAGAGATCTTCAACCAGCTAGGTGGAGTCCTCTTGTAAGGCAAGGCTAAAGCTGATATTCCCCCTCGTTTTACATATCATTAAATATTACATTATTTAAACAATATAAATAAATATTAAATAAATAGAGGGATAGGGAGAGAGAGAGAAGAGGGGGGAGGGGGAGAGAGACATCACCCTCGATTGTGTATACGACCCACGATAACAGCGGCGAGAAGAGTGAGTTTGAAGCTCTCAAGGGCGATTAATTTGGGGATGTAGACTAGGGCCTTGTGAATACATGATGACGAGGTCCTTGTGTTTATATGTTAAACTCAAACAAATTGAAGAAGACGGATCTAGGGTTCGACCGATTTAAGCTTTCCCTTTGTCTAATTGAAGATAATCGAATAAATTAGGGTTCATTTAACTGAAAATCGGGTTCGTGTAATTATAATCGGTATGTAAGTAATTTGAAAGAGAGAGATGGTGACATAGTGAGAAGAGAGAGAGATGGAGTCGGGGTGTGCGAGTCTTCGAGGGTTTGTGTGTAGGGACGGGCATGGCATTTCACCCGCCCGTCCCTACCCAATCCGATCCCTGCCCCGTTCGGGTCGGGGATTCGGGGAATATTTCGGGTTCGGGGCGAGGAAAGGGAATTTTTTAAAAAAAAAATTAGGGATTGGGGCTGGGTCGGGAATTAGGGTTTCCCCGCCCCGCTCCCCGACCCCGATCCCTAGTTATTATATTTAATATAAATAAATAATATATATTAATTAAATTATTATGGATAAATATAATGTGATATACATTGTTAAAATTTAAATTTTTTATTTTTTTATTATCTTAAAATTTTATAGTAGAATATGATTGATAAAATAATTTTAACACTAACTTTTATCATAAATATATTTAAATTTGAATTTTTATTTAAAATATGACGTTAAATTTAAAACATATTTATGTATCATAATTTTTATCTAGTTTCGAAAGTGGTGTCGAAAATATTATTTAACATCGCTTGAAAATTAACTGATGTTAAAAAGATTTTTATTATCGGTGGCATACCTGACCGATGTTAAAGGACCGATGTCGTATACAGTATTTCTATTAATTTAATGATAAAAACAGCAAATGCTTCCCGCAATATCTAACTTTTTTGAAAAAAAAGAGTTTAAATTTTACCAAATACTATTTTAGTTTACCGTCTGAAATAACAATTCAAAACACACCAAAAACACTTTTCAAAAAAATAACTTTTAAACACACTAAAACATTTTTCAAAAATGATAATTTTTAAAGTTACCAAACATTATTTGAGCTGTTTTTCGGCTAAAGAAAATCTGAAATAGCAATCCAAGACACACCGTGACTGTACCAAGAAGGCTCTATTCTTTGCGAATAGAAAAAGTAGCTTTTATCTACTAGAGTTGGGTGTGATTTTTGACTCTTTCAATTATATTTAACTAATTCCATATACATCACATCCGTGTTATTTTTTATTTTTTATTTTGCGATAACATCCGTTTTATTTAATGAATTAAGATTGGAATATTTTATTTTTTTAAAGGAATCAAGATTGGGATGAGATCCGGTGATAAAATTTTATATATACATATCCATCTTGTTTAGCGTACTAACATATAATCCATCTATCTCTTTTCAATAATTTAAAAAAAATTAAAATTGTGGGTGATTTGATATATTTATTTTATTTGTTTTTCTTTAAAAAATATTTTTAATTTTTACACATCGGTAGTATGTATTTGATTCCAATATAGGACTGTAAATGAGCCAAACCGAGCTGAACTATTAAGTGTTCATGTTTCGATTCATTAAAAATTTATCGAACTCGAACTCAAGCTCAAACTTTTATCGAGTCAAAATTTTTGTTAGTGTATCGACTCATTAAGAAAAAAGTATTCGTGAACATCTAGCGAATATATTTCACTAACAAATCATGAATATTATTCACGAACTCGTTTTCACGATCCACAAATAAATAAATTCGAGTGTTTAGCATTTGATTTTGATTAAATTGTACTATTTTTATTTAAATAATGACGCGTATACACACACCCACACTAATTGAATACAAGAACATAAAATACATAAAGTATTTTTATTTTTTACTATTTAGCATGTACTAGATTATAGCCCGTGTTTCGCATACGAGTATTTTAAAAATTATTCATTAATAATGATTTAAATAATTTTACAAATTAAGATCGAATAATATAATTCTGATAGATTAAGATATTAATATAATAAGTGTGTTGCATTTATATATTATAATAAATTTATTTTAAAATTAGTTTACTTAAATATTTTATATTTGTTATGAGATATTTGTCTTAATGAACCTACTAAAAGTTAAAAATTAGTTCAAATTTGTATTAAAGACCTTAGCAGAAATAATATAAATCATATTTGAATGTATTGCACAGTTTCTACGGGTCAAAATTTACAAGCCTAGTATGGATATCACAAGTGGATAGTCCATTGGGTCAAATTAAAATTAAAAATTTTAACTAAACCAAAATATGGATACCAAATCTGAGAAATGGGTTATGCAAAAATTTATAATATATAGATTATAATTTAAATCCTATAAATATAGAAAAATTATAAATTAAAGAAAAACATAATAAGTGGGTTTGATAAATTAGTAAATTAACATAGATTATATATATACAACTATTCACTAATTATTGTATCATACGTGCGTGTTCATGAAACATATGTACGAGTATATATAACTACTAGTTCATATATTGTTCATGAGCAATATCAATAAGTTTATTCACAAACATTATTAATGAATATGTCCACGAACTTTACTAACAAACCTGTTCATAAACATTGTAATCGAATTTGTTCGCGAATTTTACAGACGAACTATGTTTTTTAAGTTTAGCTCATTTATAAATCGAACCTTAAAATTGTGTTTATGTTTGACTTGTTTATAAATCGAATCGAACTTGAGTTTAACTTTTTGCGAACTATATACTAAATTGTCCGTGAGCGTATCAACTCATTTACGGCTGAGCCTAGTCCTACATCCTTTTTTATATATTCAGAGTACATTAATACTATAAATATTACTCCCTCCGTCCCGACCAATTGTTTACGTATGGTTTGGGCACGGAGGTTAAGAAATATGTATAAAGTAGTAGAAAAGAGAAAGAAAAGTGGGTGAAGTGGTGAGACCCATTAATTTTTAATGTATAAAAGGGAGATAGTAGAGTAAAAAGTAGTGTGAAAAGGAAAGAAAAGTGAGAAAGTGGTGGGACCCATTAACTATTTTGGATAAGTTTTGAAATGTAAAGAATTGGATGGGACATCCCAAAAAGGAAACTGTAAAGAAATGGCTGGGACAGAGGGAGTATTCTTTAGTAGGTTTTTAATAGATTCGAAGCTGAATTTTGTTTACTTTATTTACTTAGTTGCATGTTACATATCTATTAATTTCTTTATATTTACAATAATATGAAACAAATATATTATTTAATATGATGAAATATATAATTTTATGAACATGTTAAATATCTATTATGAATTATATTTCTTTATACTTATAATAATATGAAATAAATAAATTATTTAATATGATGAAATATATAATTTTATGATTCTTTTTACCCTTAGGCCCCGTTACAGATTTATGCTAAAAAGCAAAGAAAAAGTTATTCGGTAAAAAACAGTTATTTTTTTTATTTTTATAAACATATTTAATGTAACCTATAATATATAAAATCTTAACATTTTTATGTTACACCTCAATATATAAACATATGAAAAATATTACAAAATAATTAAAAAAAGGGTTTACAATAATAATCTTCACCTATTTTTTTCTTGGGACAACATTTTTAAAAGTAATTTCAAAGGAAGTTATAATTTAATTTATGTAAAATATACATGACACAATATAATATAATTTATAAATATTTAGTTATGAATTATGATTTCCTGCCATTTGGTAGCAATGTTTCTGATATTCCTTTTGATAGCAGTAGTACTTCTATTATTTCTTTTACCTTTTTACAGAAAAGATATAACTGTAACCGGAAATGGGTTGTTCATTTTTTGGTAAGGGAATCGAGCGTTTTTTATTAAAAATTATGCATTATAAATTTAAAATTTTATAACTTTCAAAATTAAATTTAATAATAAATTAAATATACCCTAAAAGGATATTTTATCATAAATTTAAAAATAAGCCAGGATTTGCGGTCTAAAATTTGGTAAATAATTAAAATTAGTCGCTTCACGGTGAATGGTCAATCCGATAATACTGAATTAGGTCAAAAATTATTGTTAGTAAAATCGGTCAAATCGATCAAAATCGGATTACCTAGTTAAAAATTGGTCAGGATAAAATCTAGTAAAATTATTATAAATTAGAAAATTTAGAAATTTGAATAAAAAATAAGAAAATATTTTATCATATACATATTTTAAATAACTAAATCATGAATAATCTTAATTTTCTCTCGAATTGACTAAGTCAAAAGTCGATCTTATAACTTTTTTGAAGGGTAATCAATTCAATAATAAAAGACATAAGGTATCAACAAAAAATAATCAAAACAAAACATTATAAAATAGATCAAATTATACGTTCTTTCATTCAAATTATGATCATTTATCAACTCTTCAACTGTGGCACATAATTCGCTCATGTCACTCAAATATTCAACAACTGTATGCCCCTACCCCAATTCCAAATAAGCAACAACAATACCCTGATTACGAATGTGAATTAAAGCCTTTTATCATTACAAAAGAGCACTAGGTATCCGAATATGAAATGCGTAATAGATATTACCTATATCAACAATGCATATTATATATGTAAAACTCATATTTCAGATGCGTATTAACATTATAAGCCTCTGTAAAATGTGCATCTAGTACTACCCCTTCATTGAATACATACAACGTCGGTATACATGGCTGCAATTCTGAAAAATGCTATTTTTGTAAGTCTCGTGTGAAAAACTGGCATTTCTGGCCTCAATCCTTTTAAAATAGATCAAATCACATATTCACGCAATCAAATTATGATCATTTATCAAATCTTTAATTGTTGCACACCATTCGCTCATATTGCTCAAACATGCAGTCCTTTTAAAGAGATAATCTACCAATCTGTAGTAGTGAGAAACATATATATATATATATATATATATATATATATATCTGACTGTTAACATGGCTTCGAACAACTGACCATACTTTGGTCCATACAATTCAAATCAATAAACCTATATATACTACAAATATACAATATGGATACTAAAATAAATACAAAACAACTCTCAGAAGAACAGAGAATAAAACTAATATATGGGTAGGAAACATCCACCAACTGTTGGGTCTCGAGGCATAAAACACAATGAAAATTGTAAATTAAAATCGAAAAAAAACCCAGAATTAACAAATCCCAAACGCGGGATTCATACAAAAATCGATATTTAATTCGTAGATCAGATTGTTTACCTTAAGAAGTTTTAATAGTTCATTAATAGAAAAATAATGGAGATCCAAAACCTGTTCAATCACCACGCATCTTGCTCTCGCGATCTACGCTCTATCGGTATCCACACAAATGCTTGAACTTAAGGATCAGATGTGTACTAGCACAAAATCGTTTCTTCTTGCTTTCTCCCTCTTCTCCCTTGATGGCTAGGGTCTTTTTTAATAAAAGTTTTAACCTTAAAAATTAGCCACAAGAGATACTATATAGAGAGTAGAAAAACAAATTACAACTCTGAACTAATTAGGACTTATTATTAATTCGAAATTCCTATTTGTATTATAATTAAGTCTCACTTAATTATTTAACAACTAAATTCCAGAATTAATATTAGTAAACTCGAATACCATTATTTATCTAATTAATTAATTCATACTAATTAATATTATAAATAATTTGAATAACTTTAATTTAATTTAAATTCAAATTTAAATTAAGTAATCCTTCAAGCATTTTTTGTGTGTGACCCTATAGGTTATTATTTGTAATAACCCAAAATTTTGGACTAAATTGAAATTTTTGATGAATAGTGATTTTGCCTCGAACCCTAATGAATAGTAACTTTTGCTGATTGAGAATATAATCAGACCACACTATGTAGGAGTTCTTTTATAGAAATTCTGAGTCCGTATTAGTGTTCGGTAATGAATATGAGTGTATGTAAAAGCCGTCAGATTTCGAAAACGAGCACTTTCATTTTTCCCGAAAATCCACCAGACACTGAAGGAATTGAG
>PHNY01057262.1:1920-15029 GCA_003724115.2 Anethum foeniculum
CATGTACCTTTCCTTGACTTACTATTCAATCCACTATTCTAATTATCTACTAACTATCTACTTGCATTCCTAATTGGCTTGGTTAGCTCCTAACCAACTTAGTTNNNNAAACTTTCGTTATTCGTACGATTTCCTTACGTAAGTTCGATTATTTCCGAAAACGATTCGTAGTGCATTCCTTACTAATGCATTCCTTCCTTATTATTAGTACTAGGATTAAATTATTATTATGGAATTATAATCCTTATATATCTCATGGTATAATATAGTTCTCGCATTCGTGGATCGTTCGTAAAACGGGGCCATTTTAAATAACGGTTAACTTCGAAAACTAACGTCATTTACATACACTTATTTGCATTCTAGAATCATAATATTCATTCGAAAAGTTGATCCGATGTCCCGCTTATAGTGTGGGCTCAAAATTTTTTCATTAACTGCATAATTACTCTTCATCCGAATCTTAATATTAGACCAAAAGTCTAGGTTATTACACATCTAACCCGAATGCACCCCTTGGCACTTCCATTGCGTGCCTCGGCTTTACAGCCCTTTACACCTTAGGCCTTCACTCAAAAATAACTCTCCTATACTTTTAGGACATAAAACTAACTCCTAGACGTGGTTTGATACAAAGGCCTCACCTAGTCCTACCTATGACTCCAAAGAAAGTTGACACAACTCTGCCCTGTTTTGACTTACCAAACTGCCCTGTTTTGATCTACTTTAAACCCTCTTATCTAATCCTACAATCAACTCTAATGACTTGGTAACCTTCCTAGGACTTCATTGTACTGTTATAAACCAAAGTTCAAGGGATATCTACCTATAGTAAGCTTATACTAGGCCATAAACACCAAAACAACCAAGCTGTCCCATGTTTTGGTTGCTCTCGGGTTTTCACCCTTGAACCAACCAAAACCCAAGATTTCCCCAACCAAAGGCTACTGATCTCAAGCCCAAACATAACCCCAACTTTACAGGTCCTAAGCCTACCAAAAGCCTCACTAAAACACTCTCACAACCCCTTAAAACTAAGATCAAAACTCCATCTCACTACTCTCACCAAAACCAACCTTAACTCCCTTCGAATTAACCCAAAACCAAGCAAGATCATTCAATACCAACACACAAAAAATATTAAAATCTTTATAAACTATCAAATAAGATCATTTTATATACCAAAGATCATAATAATCGAATATCAAATAAGCATGAAAACATACTAGCACATAGTTCTTGTTTTCGAAAATACCCTTAAAGTTTGCATCATAATTTCGAATTAAAAACATGAAACTCACTGAAAATTTCACTTAACAACATGGCACATTCATGTTTAACAAGAAAAAATCATGATCTATAGCATGCAAAGCAATTCGAAGCCATAAACTCAAACATTTAGCCGATTTTTGTCCAACTTCCAAAACATACTTTACTTTACTTATCAAAACTAACATGCATCTACTATCAAAACTATATCTCAAATAATCCATGACATACAAGAGTTTAAACTAACAATTCCATCATAAAAACATCATTTACGCCAACATGCAAAAGTATACTCATAAACACTACTTAAAAACAAGATTTTTCACACAACTTTTCAACAAAATTTTATCACTAAAAACTTATTCCATTCGGCTCCTAAGGAGTCATTGCCTAATGGAAATGAGTGGAATGATACCATGAAATGGGAGTGTAAACACTCAACCCTTGGTCATTTCACACTCTTGATAATGTGCCTTATGGATTGGACCTTAAACTCACAAGAATCAAGGTCTTCTTCCTTCGCTTGATTTAGTCTCAACATGCAAGCTTTAAACAAGATATATATAGCATAATATACCTAAAAATCAAGTGAACAAAGTGTATAGGAGTGAATTTTAGGTGTGTCTTGAAGAACAATGAAAGAAAAATATACAAGGAGAGGGGAAGGGGGCTTCGACCGAGAGAGAGAAAATAGAGAGATGAGTGGAAATTTTGTGTGTGCAAATGTGATGGTATGATCATCTTTTGTCCCCTTTTTGAGTTTAAGTGGTAGTAGAGCTTGTATTGACACCATTGCCCCTTCCTATTATACTAAGGAAGTTTGCATGCAAGGTTTTATTGGTAATTTGGTTGGTCAAAGAAGTGTTAGTGGGGTTTGAATGACACCAATGCCCCTAACTCTGTTGAATGGAAAAATGCATGCAAGGGTAAACTTGTACTCTACAAATCTTTATTTCTAATATTCACATACTATATAAATGAATGACTTTTACAAATAAAAAAATAAAATCTCATAAATCACAAAAGTCACACCATAAAATACTTTAGGATTTTAGAAATTTTATAATATCACTTTCACAAATTCTTGTAAATAAAAGATTTTTAAGAAAATTTTTATAAACTAATATCTTTAACAAATATTCAAATAATAAATAAATAAGAGTTATTTTCTTAAAAAAATTCGTATAAAAACATACCTATACACCATTTAAATTAATTCACACAAACACATAATGTCACACATACATTAAAATATATTTTAAAAAATATAAAGTTCAAATAAAATATACCGATTGTAACAAAGGTAATGAATATTATTTGAGAAGTGTTTGGCTCTATGACTTTGGTCAGAACCTATTGGTTTGATAGGCTCATAGTCAGCTCCCAAGACTACCAAGGGTTAAAGATCAAGCATTTCAAACTCTAAAATCAGAGGGTCCAGGACTGGAAACAAGAGAATTCCTAGAATTTGTAACCTCAGATTCAAAGAAATTTACCTTAGAATCAAAACCACATAGATTCATGAAGGATATCTCAGCAACTAAGAAACAATCTTGTAAGACATATCAATCTTATTAGCTCAGGATAGATCATATTGTTAGGCCAATACAGGGAGGGGGTAAGAACTATCCTAAGTATAATAAGTCAATAAATCTGAGATATGGTCATACCTTTCACATTACCTATTCCTTTTCTTGATCAGAGTAGTAGATGTTTCCACTTGAATAGTAAGGTGCAGGATCATAAAGTATATAGGTCTCAACACACTTAAGACATGATAATTCAACAAGTCTATACCAAATATATTCAAGAAGTACAACAAGACTTTTATCATGTCATTAAACAATGTATCAGAGTAAAATAAAATTTGTCATGTCAAGAATATAATAAATCTGAGAAATCAACAAGACTGTACCAATTATACTATATTCCTGACATAAAAAACTCACAACTATTTATAGCTATGCTGCAAATTTATTCTAACACACATATTGAAAATCATAAATCAGAGTTACACATATTCAAGAAATGAACCACAAATAATATAAGAGTCAGGATCTATTATAGAATAAATCATGACATTATCACAGCAACTATGCAATACGCATGTTATCAGTGCAACTCATAATTTATCTATAAGAACAAGATATGAGAGTACTAAAATAAATATCAATATCATAAGTATTTGCATCAGAGAAAACATATAGCATGATTACACTCAAACACTTATATATTTCTTCAATTTTAACTTAATTACCACATAACATATAACATGTAGAGCATGGAAATCAATTGGCTTCAATACTATGAAAATGAATGAATATAGGTAGATAAACTTACAAGACCTCGAAGCACCATCATAGGGGTTGTATAGTTTACCCTACTCAAATTGCATTTGTTGATTTCCAATTAGTTAGAGAAATTCAACATACAAAGTTCACTAACCAACTTGCTGAAAGTTGCTTCATCAAGTGGCTTTGTAAAAATGTCTGCAATTTGATCAGTTGTGGGAACAAAGTGTAGTTCCACAATACCATTCATTATGTGTTCTCGAATTAAATGATACCTTATATCAATATGTTTGGTCCTCCATTGCTGAACTGGATTGTTTGAGATATCTATGGCACTTCTATTGTCATAGAAGATAGGAATATATTTCAAATCAAGTCCATAATCTCGGATTTGATTTCTCATCCACAGAATTTGAGAACAACAGCTTCCAGCAGCAATGTATTCAGCTTTAGCAGTAGATGTAGAATCTGAATACTGCTTCTTGCTAAACCAAGAAATCAATCTTCTTCCAAAAAACTGACAGCTTCCTGAAGTACTCTTCTGATCAATCGTACAACCAGAATAATCAGAATTTGTATAGCCAACGAGATCAAAACACGTATCTTTAGGATACCAAATACCAAGAATAGGTGTACCTTTCAGATATCTGAAAATTCTTTTAACAGCTATCAAATGGATTCCTTAGGATCAGCTTGGAACCTCGCACACAAGTATGTTGCAAACATTATATCTGGACGACTTGTAGTCAAGTAGAGTAGAGATCCGATCATACCTCTGTAGTTAGTGATACCCGCCTTTTTACCAGACTTATCTTGATCAAGCTTAGTGGTAGTTGCCATAGGAGTTTTTGCAGGTGATGAATCTTCTAGATTCCATTTCTTCAGAACATCCCTGATGTTCGTTTGACAAGTGAAGATACCATCTGGTTTCTGACTCACTTGAAATCCAAGGAAGAAATTTAGCTCACCTATCATACTTATCTTGTACCTACTCTGCATTAACTTAGCAAACCTTGCACAAAGTGCATCATTTGTAGACCCAAATATAATATCATCAACATAAACTTGCACGAGTATGATATCATTTTTATGCTTTTCATGAAACAGAGTCTTATCTATGACACCTCTAGTAAAACCATGTTCAAGTAAGAATTTAGAGAGAGTGTCATACCATGTTCTTGGCGCTTGCTTAAGACCATATAGTGAATTAAAGAGAAAATAGACAAAATGTTCAAGCTTAGGATCTATGAAGCCATGAGGTTGCTCCACATAGACCTCTTCTTCAAGCTCACCATTCAGGAAAACACTTTTCACATCCATCTGATAAACTTTGAATTTTGAATATGTTACAAATGCTAAGAACATCCTGATGGCTTCAAGTCTTGCCACTGGTGCAAAGGTCTCATCATATTTAATCCCTTTTTCTTGAGAATATCCCTTAGCAACTAGTCTCGCCTTTCCGTGTTACAATACCATCTTCATTAAGCTTGTTTCTGAAAAGCCACTTAGTTCCAATCACATATTTATCTTTAGGTCTGGGTACAAGCTTCCATACTTTCTTTCTTTTGAACTGATTGAGTTCCTCTTGCATAGCAGTCACCCAATCTGGATCCCCAAGAGCTTTATCAACTTTCTTTGGTTCCATCTGAGATAAGAAACCAGAATATAGACATTCATTTGCAGTAGCTCTCCTAGCACTTGCATCACCAATGATTAGATCCTCAGTGTGCGATCTATTCCACTTTGTTACTTTAGGTAAATTAGCCCTTGATGATTCAACATTTTCCACATTCTGTTGAGTTTGACTAGCGGATCCTTGTCCTACTTCTTGTTCTGTTCCCCCTAAGTTGTTTCCAGACTAATCTACAGAATCTGATACTTGAGGACTTGTTCCAGAAATAGTTTGACTATGCTCATCTGCATTTCCACTCACCATTGTATCTGGACCATTACCATCAGAATCTGGATCAGAATCATGTCCATTTCCATGATCATTTCCATTATCATCTCCATTTGGAACAACTTCAGGTTCTCCTTCATAATTGTTAGGTCCCAAAGTTTTGTAGAAGGGGGGGTGAATACAATACTCATAAATAATTCGATTTCTTTTTGAATTCTTCGTTTAGTTACAGAATCGAATTAAACACAAACAAATTCGAGGAATATATCATTGTTTTAATATAAACCTTGAGTTTGTTACACTCTAATCAATAATGATTAGCTACAATAAATTCGACAGCATAACAGTACAAATACAAGATTAAGAAAATATATCGCCTTCAATAGAGCTCTCGTATTTGCAGTTGGCAGCTGAGGAAGATAACAATTGAAATGAATTCAAATTGCTTCTTTAAGTGTAGACTTGTCAATTTACTTACGTGGCTTAATTGTAGCCAAGACAATTAAATTGCTACATAATCATAAAATTGACAAGGCAAGTGGTGGCGCCAAGGGTGAACCATTTGGTGGCACATAGAGTGATCAAATACTTCACCAATATCTTTGTCTTGTTGGTAGCGCTAAGGGTGAGGCCATTTGTGGCGCCTAAAATGAACTTAACTTGGTTATAAACTGCAAAGACCATGGTAGCGCCAAGAATATCAACCTTAGAGAAGTTGGTGCCTAAAGTGGCCTTGATAGGACTTAGAAATGAGTTCCAAGTACTTGGTGGCGCCTAGAGTGAGTTTGAAACTCCTTGGTGGAGCCACTAAGTTTATGACTTAGTTAAATCTCCTAAAATCCAACATGGTGTCACCAAGAGTAAAGGCAATAGAGCATGTGGCGCCTAGAGTAGAGATTTTGACTTAGAAGATTTTTCTTCAAGTTATTCATTGAATTGTATTCCAATCTTCTGCAGTATTTGGTTCACTCTTTGTTGTATCAACTTGATTTCTTCTGTATGATCATGTAAACTCTTTTCTGATGTGTTGACGCTTAGTGCACTGGTCTGGTTCACAAACGACTAACACTGAATTGAATTCACTTGACTTCTTTTCATTTCTGAGTTGATATTGCCTGTAGGTCATTCCATGCTTCATCCACTGAAATCCTGTGATCTTTAATACTTGAACAAACATACTTCCTTGTGACTGAAGGTCTTCTGATCTTTATTTCTTCACGAAGGCTTGAACATGTTAATGAACTTCTTTCCGTGACTCTGTTACAAACTTCAATCTTCAGGATCGTGTTTTGTATCTTTGTATTTATCCTGTCTTCAATATTCAGGAATCCTATGCTTCATAGGTTTAATATTATTTACATGTTTCCTATTCTAGTTGAGTTATATTACCTCTATTATATATTGCTTTGCATTAGGCTTTTCAATCTTCCCCTAATTAATCGTTAGAGTTCGACAAGCAAATCCTTAGAGGATAATACAACTGACAAATAAGAAAAAGCAAAGTACTGAAAGTAGGAAATAATATTAAATGCATTCTGGATCATATATACATTTCCAGATTTTCTTTGAATGGAAATACAAAAACAAAAAGTGTTCCTCTAGCCTTAACAGATAATCTATGTCTTCTTGATTTTTGGTTTCCTTTGCTTCTTGTCTTGAGCAGGAGTTTTCTTGGTCTTTGATGATCCGGATTGACTTGAAGGTTTGTCTTTCTTTTCTTGTGCATGCTTTTGTTCAATTTCTGAGATTCTGAGTCTGACCGAATCTCTTGCTTCCACTTTCAGTGAGTTAACAGGTTCAGGGTCCTCCAGTTGCTTTAGTAACACTCTGAGATAGACTAGATTTTCCAATTTCTTCACAGCATCAAACAACAGAGATGTCTTCTTTGATAAAACAAAGACAGTTATCCTTTTTAGATAGTCTTGCACTCTCTTAGTGTTGTTGACTCTTTCAAACTCTAGCCTAGCCACCAGTTTGTCACCAATTGGCTGAAGTGCAACTTTGTCATCCTTGTTGGTAGAGAACTTTACTCTCTTTAGGACTTCCAGAATAGCATCAGAAGAACTTTGATCAAATGATGAGACTGGTATCTTCGAAGTTACCTTATTGGTAGGATTGTAGATCATGAACTTCCTTTCTCCATTCTCAATACATGTGCAAGATTCTGAATCTTTAAGCAGCTGTACTTCTGGGACTTCCTTTCCTTCTGAATCAGTCACCCATACTGGATAGTCATAAGCATGAATGGTCTTTCTCATTAATTATCATCTGATGACTTAATCTGAAAGCATACAAATCTTCTGCGGCTATAAGGTCCTCTTCAGTTCTTTTTTCTCCCTTGTGTCTGAGACGACTTTCAATATATGTCAACCAGGTATATCTTGTACCTTTTTAGATGTTGTTCTGAGAGTGTCATATTCTGTAGTCTCTCACTGTGATAGTACTTGATAACTCTTGGTATTTTGTGAGCCTCAGGAGAGAATTTCTTGATGTAAGTAACTATGAGTTCCCTTAATAGCTCATCACCAGAGATGACCCTCTTTTTTAGGATGAATAATTAGACAATATTCATGCTATTGAACATCTTGGTTGACAGTCTCTTTGATCCAATATCTTTGAAGTTCATGTACATTATCCAACCTGTCTTGAAGGCAGCAGCAGAGACGCTTGAAATCCTCTCGTCCAGTTGGTGATAAAACTCATGAATATCAGGATAAAGACTTTTGTATTCCCTGATGGCGTCCATAATTATTCTGTCATTATTCTTTTTATCACGGTTGAATTCAGTTCCCCCAAAACGTCTTCTGACTGAATCCCACTCAGGGCCTACTTGCCTGCTGATGTCAGTCTCTCTGGCTTCTCTTAATCTCTGTCTTTAGCCCTTCTTAATCTCAACCTCTGTCTAGCAATATGATCTTGAACTTCCAGAAAGTTGTCATTAATGATCTCATTGATCCGGGCAAAGAGACAATCATTAGAGAATGCATCCTCGTCAGCAAACTCTTCCTCCTCATCAATCTGTTCATCAGAAGCATTCTCATAGTTTAGATCTCCCACAATCTCCCATTCTTCAACTTCTTCATTCATGATCTGGGGTTCAGTTTGAGACTGAGCTCTTGTACCCATGCTTGACCTTCCTGCTTCATCAGCAAACACCACCTTCTTCCTTTTCCTCTCAACTTCCCTAACTGGAACAGTTTCCTCCCTTATATCTTCTTCTCCCATAGGAAAATCAGCAAACACATCAGTGGATATGATAGGAGTTCTTTCTTCAGTCAACACCATCTGAGTTACATTACTAGCTTCAGCTTCCTTAGGGACTTCGATAACAGAAACAGTCTCAACAGTTGCTCTTTTCACCACTCAAGATGTCTCCACTATCTTGGACTTCCCTCTAGCTTTTTCTTTCCTTTTCTCCCCCTCAGTTGTGTTATCCTCCTGAGTTTGAGCTTGAGGTGATTTAGCAGAGATCTGACCCTCGATAATAGCTAATCTGGAAGAGATTTGTGATTCAACACTTCTTCCATTATTATTTTGTTGTTAGCTAGCTCCTGCTCTACAATGCGTAGTTTTGAGTTCAGATTTTCAATCGAAACATCCCAGACCCTTATTTCTTCCATATACTTTATTTCCTTGGCCGCAATGACTTCATGAAATTCTCTGTCCCTTTTTCCTAGCACTTGTAGAAACTTCTCATCCCTATCATTCAAAATTGCTTTCAAATCTGTGATTGTAATGTAATTGGACATGTCAATTTGAGGTGTATTTGGATTGGTGGGTGTCTCACTTAAAGGCTCTCGCAGTGTTTTACTCGGAACTCTTTCACTCAGTTCAGGGTTAGGGTTGTCACTCAACCTTACAGTTTGTGTTTCACTCCTCTCAAAGCTCCCAATTCCAGAGGTACCTGCAAGAGAAATCACTGGGGCCGTCCTTAAGGAGGTCAGCAGTAGTGCAATGGGAGTTCTCAATTCCCCATCCTTGTTCAAGACAAGTTTACTGTCATCCTTAGATGACTCTTTCAGATATGGAATCTCTGTGAGAGTAACTGAAGCCGTCATATTGGCATTCTAATCTTCAGTTTTCTCAAATGTCTGTGAAGACATTTTCCCTTTAGGTTCACTAGTTGAATCTGGATCATTACCAATAAGTTGCTGATCCGCACCTATGTCGGATCCTCTATCCGCAGATGCATCCAGGTTTATTAGTCCTGGGGAGGTAGGTACTATACTTTTGATAGCAGTGACAACAGCACCATCTCCTAACACCTGTGAAGGCAAGTTGTCCATTGAAGGAGCAATATCAAAATATTCTAACCTTAATATGGTTGAACCTCCTGCTTCCGTCAATTCTTTTTAAGTGTGTGCAACCTCACTAAGTGCAATGGATTCTTTAGGTTGTTGAGGGGGTGACACTCTTTCAGATGTCATGGCCGACTGGCGAATTTCAATAGATTCATCTTGTTGAGAAGATGAATCTAGGGACTGTTTAAGTGCCTTTTCAGCCAATACATCTTTTTGAAAAGATGTATGGTGGTCAGTAGTTGCCTCTGTTAAGGTTTTGCTTTTCTTCAAAGGAGGCAGAGCCACGGGTTCACTCATGACACATTCCTTATTTGCTGCTAGGTCAGCAGTTTCTCCCTCAACTCCCTCATCAGACATTGGTTCTTTTCTTTTCAGGGGTTGGTTTAGGGGAATTTCTATTTGAGTGTTTGGCTCAAGTGGTTGGTCATGACTTGGGGGTTCACCAAAGTCAATACCACAGTCTTCAACTTGCTCTTGTAGTAGTTGTGTGATGGTGATCAAGTTCAAAAAAGCTTATATCAATCAAATCAGTAACATTATCAAAAGTACCACTGTTACCTGAAACATCCATACCTGACGACCTGAATTTAGAAAAATCTGGCCTATAGACATTATCATCTTGTTGTTGAGGCTCAGATTCAATCACAGGTTCAGATTGAGTAGCTTCAGTGGTCATTTCAGTCACTTGTTCTTGAACTTGAAGAGCTTGTTCTTGTTCAGGTTGTACTTCAGCTTCTTCTGTTGGAGGAATGGGTTCTTGGACTTGTTCTGCTTCCTATTCCACTGGCACTTGTACCTGTAGAATAACAACATTGACAAAGAAATCTCTAATAAAATCAGTCAAAGTTACCTGATCTCTCTCTCTCTCTCTGTGTGTTGTTGTTAGGGTAGTCTCTATATTTGATTAGTCCTTGCACTATTTTGTTGGTCAGAATTGGAGAATCAATTAACTTAGAATCTGCAAACTGTGCTTTTGATCATCAAAGAGTCTTCCATTCAGAACAATCTGCAAAAACTTTGGCCAAAAGCTTGATTATCTAGAATTGCTTCCATGAATAGATGACCAAGGTTGATCCTTAGGTTCTGAGCTACTGCCATTCCCACCACTTGGTTAAACCATGTTATCCCATGGAATCCACTGATCTTTGGAGACAGTGTATGAGAGATTATATTATGGAACAGATTCCATTCTTTAGGCAAGTGATGTTTGTACAGCTTTCTTGGTACCCTTCCATCGTCCAATGTACAGTTCAATGACCAGTAGAAGTTTTGTATCTCCAGCTTGCTTGAGATCTGATCAAAATTGTCACGAGGAAGTTGCAGATATTCATTTAAATCATCCTCTGTGATTCTGATGGTCTGATCAGCAATCTGAAAGTCAAACCCTAGCCGGTTTCCTTCAGAAGAGTCTTCAGCTATACTGTGAACGTGTTTAAAAAGCTCAAAATTTAACTGAACGTTAGTAGTTAGAGCATTATTCACCATCGAGTGTTCGTTTAGAAAACGGATCCATTTTGTAAAAATACCATTTTGTTCGGGATCATTTTCTAAAATCGAAATATAATTCATTTTTTCGAATCTCAAAATTATTAGCCATTTTAATTAAAAAGTGGATAATAATATTTAAGATTTAAATTACAAATTATTTTAATTTTAACTCTCATAAAAATTAATTAGCAAATTAAAGGAATATTAAATAATTAGGGCCAAAACACTTTTTAATTCGAAGCACACTAAGCGTTTAAGAAAACTAAAATCTCAAAAAGTGTAAAACCAAACAATGCCTTAGTGTTTTAAAGCTCGAACCCCAGTTGATCTGCAAATCAAGGTGAAATAAGATAAAATTTATATCAAAAGAAAGGCAATTCTCTAGGCTTCAATAATCTAGTTCCTATGAAAATTTTGAGAGAGTTTTGGTTATAAACTAGCAATTTGAAATATTTTCATTTAAAATCTCATGTTGCGCCTTTGTAAGTATGTGTGTGTATAAGAAAAGAAAATAATGCTAAGTGAAGTAGTTGCGCGTGCTGTTGTATCACACCTCACAAGTTGCGCCTACAGTGGCCATAAAAAGCCTTGTTGGGCCAACATTGTAAGACTTACGACTTAGTAATTCTTTAAGTCATAAGTTGCGCCCACAGTGAGTCAAAATCACTGGATGTGCCTCCTAGGGACTATGGTTGCGCCTAGGGAGAAGATGCTAGGTGGAGATTGAAAGTTTTTTCGGTAATTGCCACTAGCTTTATAACTTAGAGTATTTCTAAGAAAGAAGCTTGTTGCGCCAACAGCATAGTCTGTAAGAAATTTTAAGTAAATTAACTCATGGCACCGCATAGAGTAAGTTGCGCCTAGAGTGAACAAGTTTACTTAGAAAAAAAAAATCAGTGCCATTTTACTTCTCATCTCGAATTAATTTGAAAAAAAAATTAAATTTACTTTAGGTTCATTCAAATTTAATTTAAATGAGAGATAAAATATCACAAATAATATTTGTATTTCATTAACAAATATATCATTAGTTGATATATGTCAACAAATTTGCATTAGTTTTAATTTCAGCGAATTCTTTAAATATTAACAGATTTATAAATCCACTAAAATTATAAACTCACAATTTTATTGATAAAATCACAATAATTATTATTAATTGATAATATTATAATTTTAATGAAATAAATTATGCTTCTAATTAATTTACTCATGATTTAACATTCAGAATTTAACCAAAATGTTTAAATTCTAAAATTAAATTATTTTCAACTAAAATGGGAATATTTAAATGCTTAAATATTTATCAGTTAAAAACAAGCATATAAATATTTAAATTACGAGAATTAAATATTGATAAAAGTATTTACGAGTCCTAAAAATATTGAAATTGATCAACTCTTGAATTCATTAGGAACAGATTGCAGTTATTGACTTCTAGTTGATTAACTAGAAAGATTTAACATCCCAAGTTCACCAACCAACTTAGAGAAAGTGGATTCTTTAAGTGGTTTAGTAAAGATGTCTGCAATCTGTTCCTCTATAGGTACAAAATGTAATTCCACAGTACCACTTGTGACATACTCTCTAATAAAATGATACCTGATATCAATGTGCTTTATCCTTAAGTGCTGAACCGGGTTGTTTGAGATTGCTATGGCACTTGTGCTATGGCACTTGTGTTGTCACAGAATATGGGAATCTTTGACATCAATAGTCCGTAGTCTCGGAATTGGTTTCTCATCCACAAGATCTGAGCACAACAGCTTCCAGCAGCTATATATTCAGCTTCTGCAGTTGAAGTGGATACCGAGTGCTGCTTCTTGCTATGCCAGGACACCAATCTTCTTCCAAGAAATT
>PHNY01057311.1:2377-18073 GCA_003724115.2 Anethum foeniculum
ACAAATATCTTATTATTTTAAAAGTAAAATTTAACTTTTTAATTTATGAATATCAATACTTTATTACGTGAAGTACGAAGTTTAGTAATTTAGAGTGTAGCATCGATTTGTTTTATTACATTTATTTATAACCTATCAATTTGGACCATTAAAATATGATATATGTAAATATTTAATTTTTATATATGTCATTTTAAAACATAAAGTAAAGTTAAATAATTATATATATAAATTCAGGTCCATTCAGGTTTAGACCAAATTTTTTCAGGTCTTGGACCGGACCGGACCGAAGACTGGATTTTTTTGATTTTAAGGACCGGGGACCGGACCGACTATGTTCGGTCCGGTCCGGTTCGGGTTTTGGATCGGTAGACCCGGTACACTCTAATTTACCGGTCCAGACCGGAATTATGTGCAACCCTACTTTTGATAGTCAAAATCTTTTATTTTTTCTTTCGAGGAGTTCCAAAACAGGGAGGCGGAAATAAGGTTATATAATATTTTTTGAAATATGATCAATAACTAACCGATAAACTCGTCATATAAGATGATGCTACTTCTACAGATTCAGATATTTTAACTCTTGTATTATCGCACAAACGTTTCTACACTCAGATAAATTAACTCTTATATTATTACACAAATTTTAATCAATTTTTAAATTAAATACGAACAACACGAATTAATACGAGTGAAGAACAATCCCCAAGTCCCCCACAAGAAAGGTTACATCGAAACAACACAACACTCTTTCAATATTTTATGATCGTTTCGATATTTTGTGGTCGAGGAGAGTAGGGACTACCGTACCCTCCACCCTTTGACTGGTAATCTTAATCTCTACATTTCGGCCTAAATATAAATTAATAAAAAAGTAAAACGAATTTGAGTGAAAATACGTATTACTGTTGTTACGAATTACTCCCTCCATCCCAATAGATTCTTAACATTTAAAACAGAGTGTCCGGCACGCATTTTAAAGCTGTTATTTATTATATTCTATAATTTATTTTTAAAATTTTCTTTTTCTAAATAAAAATTTAGATATTTAATTTTTATTAAAAAAAATCTAAAATAATTAATGCAACTATACTAAATAAGAGTTTTAAAATACGTACTGAACGCTTCATTTCAAATGTTAAGAATCAAGTGAGACGGGGTACAAGATATACTCCCTCTGTCCCATCAGATTCTATACGTTGGGAACCGTGCACTCGACACGCACTTTAAGGCTCTTAAAAAATATAGTTCCATAATTTATTTTTAAATTTTTTTTTTCGGAATAAAAGTTAAACTATTATATTTTTATACAGAAAAAAAAAATCCAAAATTTTTTATAGAATTATACTTTTTATAAGTCTTAAAATACGTGTCAAACACTCCCTCCCCCAGCGTATACATCCTACCGGGACGGAGGGAGTACCGGTAAATGTTGTCCAACTCGAAAACGTCCTATGACCAGTGAGGAAGTTATCAGTTCCGTTACGTCAAGCAAGTTAGCAAACTAAAAAAAAGAGAGAATTGTTCCACCTATTACTGCCTTTATTTCTACAACCTTCTAGTCCTTCCGCGTATACACTATACGTGTCACCATTTCATGCACCCTCTCTTCCGGTTCCAACACGTGTCACCTAATCCGTTCAGTAAGGCCACTACAAAACGTTCATGTCTGAACCAAAACCAACACAATATTTGTCTTCCCAAGAAAACACACACACAAACACACCAATTTCAAATGGCTAATGCAAGCGATGAGTTCCGGCTAGCATCTTCCGGGATAGACCATGAAGGAAGACTACCGAGAAAGTACACCGGAGACGGCCAAGGTGCCAAGAAAAATATATCTCCACCGGTGGAATGGTACAACGTGCCACCGGAGACTAAGACGTTGGCTTTGGTGGTTGAAGATATAGATGCACCTGACCCTAGTGGCCCTATGGTGCCATGGGTATGTTGGGTGGTTGTGAATATACCACCCACGTTGAAGGGCTTGCCGGAGGGATTTTCCGGCAAGGAGGAAGAGAAAGGTGGTGATTATCTTAATATTAAAGAGGGTAATAATGATTTTAAGGTTCCGGGTTGGGGTGGCCCGAAGATTCCGTCTCCGGGCCACCGGTTTGAGTTTAAGCTCTATGCTTTGGATGATGAGCTTCGTCTTGGAAACAAGGTGAATATTGTTGCATTGCTTTTTTTTTTTTCCTTTTTTTTTTGTTCCGGTTAAATGGATTTTGTAAATTATTATTATTATTTTTTATTACTCTTTGCTAGGTTACGAAAGACAAGGTGATGGATGCTATAGAAGGCCATGTTCTTGGTGAAGCTCTTTTGACGGCGATATTTTGAGTTTATGTGGCTTTATTCTGAGTTTGTGAATTTAATGTGAGCTTGTGAGTTGGTGATTCAAGACTTACTGTATGTTTTGTTAAACAACTTTAATGTGTTTTGAGTTTGTGATTATGTAACTTTTTGTATCATTAATTCAATCTATGCTCTATGGTTGTAACCGGTCGTAATCGAGTTTAACCGAATTTTTAATTTCAGCCTTTAATTTCAAATTCGAAGTGGGGCTCGTTTAAGTTTTTTTTGACAGCAGTTCGGGCTTGAGTTTTGATTGCACTAAATTTAACAAAAAATCAAAATATAATTGGTTCGGATTCGATTAAATATATTATATATAAAAATAATATTAAATATTTATATACAATATATTTATAATATAAAATTTAAAAAATAATGAAGTAATTTGAAATTCGAGCTGGGCTTTATAAAAAATTTAAAAAGCTCGAGTTTGGGTCAAGCGAAAATGAACTAAATGCGAGACGACCGTGTCCAGCTCGATGCCAAATATTTGAATATTTTACGAGCTGAATTTGAATTTAATACTATAAAATAAGAATTGAAATTGAAATTACTAGTGTGATTTGAAAATTCAAAAATTATTATTTTATAGTGGGTGGCAAATTTCAATTTCTAATACAATTTAGAATACAGGAAATATATATTATTAATTTTTATATTGAAATTTCTGTTTCATTCCCTCCCAACAAACGAAATTAGACAAAAAAAAGGTTAAATATGATAACTATTATTTGTTAAAGGCATAAGTTAATCGTAACTTCCACCGAAATTAAAGTTGATGCCTCACCTTTGCTACAAGTCTACCATATTTTGCCGAGCTTTCTATTATCTTTGTAATTAACAAATTTGGATGGTAAACAAAATTAGTTTCCACCGATATCTACAAATTTAATAAATTATCCACTATATTTATACACAACTATTTCTATATTAGATTTGTGCATAATTTTTTTATAATTCTTCTAGATTGATCCCGACCGGCCTAGAACTGAAGAAAATTTATGCACATAAATCATACAAAACTAAATATCTATTTCACATTTTATGCATGTACGGTACGGTCCTAAAAGAAATACATGGTTTTTGTATGGCTGTCACAGTTAGGTGTAATAGTTCCCCAACGAATGAGAAAAGGTAGTTCTATCTTTCGGCAAGGAAACGTTAATTTTTAACTTAATTTAACAAACGGCAGTCTAGTACGTCAAATTGGTTCTCAAAATTTTTCTCAAATAATGTGATGTAACATGTAAGTATTTGCGAAGTTTTTAATTCGTGTATATATAATATATACACACAAATTCACATTTTATTATTAAAAAATTATCAATTATATAAGTTACACATAAGCATTTGCGAAGTTTTTTGGAAGCCAATTCAGGATACGTAATTTTTTTTTCCAATTACAAATGAGTAGTTCTCGATACCCCAAATTGGTTCCACAAACTTTTTTTACGGATCTTCAATAAGAATCGAAGAATTGAATCATGAGTTTTAGGCGGTAATTAGGATGATCAAAACAAAGGTGAATAAAAAGATACTCCGTATTAATGGTCTGTTTGGCAAACATGCCACTTATCAACTTATTTCAAAAAAAAATTTTCATATTTAAATGTTAATTTTTAGAATTAAATATTTAAGTAGGATTTAGTATCCCTTACAAAAACTTGTCAGAAATAAGTAACTTATTTCAGAAAAAAGTACAGTTTGATGTACTTTTTTCGGAAATAAATAACTTATTTCTGACAAATAAAATTTCCCAAACAGACACTAAGTTTATCTTTGACATATTCATGTTTGATGCTATTAAGTTTTTTATCTTTGACATATTCATGTTTACTGCTATTAAGTTTTTTAGAAGAATACAAAGATATTGAACAAAAATATGGTAGTCGTAAATTTGACCGAATATATTTTAGTAATTTAATTAACCAAAACATTTATCACAATTTGTTATTAGCTTATCTCGTAAATATAAATATATTTTGATATTTTTTAACTGCAATTCAACGACGATTAATTTGTACGACGGATAATAAGGTTATAAAAACCCTCCTTTTCAAAACCTGAAACCCTTCTCCAAAACCCAACCCTTTTTTCGTTAAATCACCTTAAATCTTTAGTTTCTGGATATTAAAATTATCCATAATTTTAGGCAAGAATAATTCTAGAGGAAACGAAGGTAGGTCAAACAGCATAATGAAGATAGAGGTCTCTTATGGAAGCACTTGGTTGGACCTCGCTGTTACTTCTCATGCCACTTTTGGTATTCATTCTTTCTCCCTGCTCTGTTCCTCCCAAGCTCATGCATACATGTACAAGGCTCGCGTTCACGTAAGAATAGTTTATTGTGCACTTTTAAAAAATTTGTAGGAATAGTAGATTTGCATGAAGAGAAAGGTGGTGATTATCTTAATATTAAAGAAGGTAATAATGATTTTAAGGTTCCGGGTTGGGGTGGCCCGAAGGTTTTCGGGCCACCGGTTTGAGTTTAAGCTTTATGCTTTGGATGATGAGCTTCGTCTTGGAAACAAGGTGAATATTGTTGCATTGTTTTTTTTTTTCTTGCTCACGGATTTTACGAAATTGTTAAACGGATTTTGTGAATTATTAATTTTTTTTTTCTTTTATTACTCTTTGCTAGGTTACGAAGGACAAGGTGATGGATGCTATAGAAGGCCACGTTCTTGGTGAAGCTCTTTTGACGGCAATATTCTGAGTATATTCTGAGTTTATGTGGCTTTATTCTGAGTTTGTGGATTTAAGAATTCTGTTTTGATCAAGAACTTTAATTTGTGTTTGGGAGTTGGTGATTTAAGAGTTATGTTTTGTAAACAAGTTTAATGTGTTTGAGTTGGTGATTATGCAACTGTTTGCATCATTTCATTTATGCTTGGTTTTACCTGGGTTGTAATCGAGCCTCTAGCCGAGCTTCGATTAAGAAAGTTTAGACTCGAGTTTAACCGATTTTTTAATTTCAAATTCGAAATTGGGCCTGTAAAAGTTCGATACCCTTGAAATTGGTCGAGTTTTAATTGATTTCACTAAATTTTAACAAAAATCAAAATATTAAATATATTATATATAAAAATAATATTAAATATTTATGTACAATATATTCATTATATAAAAATTAAAAATAATGGAGTATACAATATATTTATAATATAAAAATTAAAAAATTAATGGAGAATTTAAAAATTCGAGCTCAACTATAAAAAGAGACTCTATAAAGAATTCGAAAAGCTCGAGTTTATCTATACGGAAATAAACTAAAGACGGAATGAGTGTACTCAGCTCGATTATTATTAAGTCAAACTTGAATATTTTTACGAGCCAGAGTAGCTCAAAAACGGTAGGACTCGTTTATAATGCCCACTTCTACCCGTCTCTTTCGCAGTCTAGTTCTTAATTTTGTATATATAACCCATCAACCTTTAAAAGTAGTTTGCGATTTTTTTTGTGGGAGTAATATATTGTTGGTTTAAAAAGCGCCCATTGAAGTATAAGGACCGGAAAAGTCGATATAGCTTTTAATGTCGTCATTAAATAAATTTATATGAATTATTTGTACGATGATATATTTTATCTCAGAGTAAATTATAGAGTGGTGGCCGTATTTTACACTAATTTTTAAAATAATGGTTAAATTTTAAAATTCTCAAAAAGGTGGCTAAGTTTACTTTTCGTCTTTTAAAAAAATGGTTGCCGTCTACTCCCGTTAAATCTTTGCCATTAACTAATATATTTAAAACGTAAATTGCAGAATGGTAGCTATACTTTACACTTACTTTCAAAATCGTGGCTGCATTTTTGAATTTTTAATATAATTAGTATGGAAGAGTTGCAGAGCTAGACTGATGTTAATACTAGGCGTTGATTAACAAATCGACCACGATCACACTGCTTATGAGTTTTTTAATGGGAATGTTTATCACTATATTTTTGCTAAAGTTTTTATTCGTGATCTTATGCGAGGAGGTTGAAAAAAAAATGAAAGCAGAGCACTTAATTGAATTAGAAGCATTAAAAATTTTGATGATTATTTGAGTTGTGTTTGTATATATTTTTTTAGCAATATCATACGTTTTTAGTCGTAATAAAGGTGTGAATACGGGTAGTAATTTGAAAAAATCATTTTTTTAAAAGGCGAAAAGAGATGTTAGTAATATATGAAAGTTTGACCACTATTTTGAAAATAAGTGCAAAGTATAGCCACCATTCTGTAATTTATATTTTAAATATATTAGTTGACGGCGAAGACTTAACATGAGTTGACGGCAACCATTTTTTTAAAAGAAGGGAAGGAAACTTTGCCACTGTTTTGAGAATTTTAAAATTTGACCACTATTTTAAAAATCAATGTAAAGTATGACCAACACTCTGTAATTTACTCTTTATATTATTTAGTGAAAGAAGTTATTACTCAAGCATATCTTCAAGGCATAAGGAAATGATAATCAACTTTGTTAAAAAAATAATTTTAGTGACATGTTAAGTTTAAAATTTAAAATTTCCCATAATCTAAAGAACAAATTAAGATTCTTAAAATTATAACTTTCGATTAAATTGCACTTGTCACTCATCCCACTCATAACTTATATAGTCCAGTCCAAGATATTTGCCTCATCTCCATGACTAACGAACATGGTGTGTGTATGCGAAAGAAAATAAGTTTCCATGCTAAAGAAAATTAGTTTCCACCCGTATCAGCAAATTCAATAAATAATCCTAATATTTGTATATAACTTTTTCTATATAATATATTTGTGCATATTTTTTTAATTAGACGATAGGTTTCTTTAAATTGTCCATCAATAAAAAAACTTCTTGATTCCGGCTATTTTAACAATTAAAGGAGATTTATGCACGTAAATCGTACAAACTAAATATGTATGTCTAGTTTACGCATGTATGCCGTGTGTCATGAATCAAATATTTTTTATGCATCTTTATTTTATGCACGTGTCATAAATACAGTTTATTTTTTATGTACGTGTCACGAAAAATGTCATCTTTATTTAAAACAAATGTCACGCTTCTAAAAAGGAAAATATTAGGTATCTTGAATATATTTTCTAAGTATTTTCCAATATCTTTCCAAATATTATGTACTAGTAACTTTCTTAATATAATATTAATATAGAAAGACCCGAAAATATATTAGTATTGTACCAGCATATGCATATTCATTTATAAATTAAAAATTACCATGTATTGTCAAATTTTTTTTTTTTTTTGGTCAAAGAAATACGTTATCGTATAATAAATTGTACCGAAATACAATCTCGTAAAGGAAATGGTTTCTTTCGTTCCATCAAGCCTTATTATCTAACCGAAAGTCATGCAAAGATGTCCACGGAAATTTAGATAATAAAACCTTAAGGTCTAAAAGATAACCCACAAAAGGGTCTCGTTAAAAAACCTCGCAAGAGTAAAACCCTATGGGAAAAAACTCAGGGAGGAAAAAGAGTGCCCTCTAAAAATACATTCTACACAAAACAAATAAAACTAATCTTTTCCGATAATTGTAAGAAATCCTTCGTACCATCAAAATTTGTAGTTAAATTGTCTTGTACTCCGAGGTTCCTGACTAGCTCATTGTGCTTTGAAGTCTGAAAAGAGGATACCTATTAAAATTCTTCCAAGTTCCAACCATCCTGAAAATCAGAACAAAAGAAATAAGGAAAACATATTTAAATAATAAAGATTATGTCTGATAATAATTTATTATAAGAAAACGAATATACATATAATAATTTGTTAAAAATAAAATAAGATCTAACCAAAGAAAATCTTTAGTTAGACCTACAAGAAATAAAATATATAAAATAATTTAATTAAAAGAGTTTTGATCTCTCAATTTATTTAGAAAAAATAATAGTCACCTAAAGTGACACAAAATCGTTAAACAAACGATACAAGACCCAAAAAATATGATACTTAACTACCTCTAACAGGCACAAAACTACCCGTCAAATATGGCCCCCAACACATGGTCAAAAACCACCATAAAAGGTACAATCTCATACATATACAAGAAAAGTCAAAATATGAATACATTTAAACTGAACCTAAAATATTTATGGATCCAATCAATTACAATAACCACGATCTATTAATAAAACCAATTACTTTCTTATTAACTAATATTGAGAAAATTAAGCACAATCAACGAAACACTAAACAATATTACACACTTTAATGCCGGTAGAAAATACACAAATTAAGAAATTGAAATCCGACTTAGCTAACCTACAACTAATACAAAATTTATAAATAATCTTTGAAGATACCAACAATTAATACTAAATCAATGTAATAATTAAAACTACAAGATAATATAATCCTTTTTGAACTAAAATTAAGAAATATTGTTAGAATCTATAAATATAAAAGACAATCTAATTATACTGATTATGCTAAAAAGATTCTTGCAGTTATAAACATAAAAAGATCCTTGATTAAAGCCGAAAATTAAATGAAAATATTAATGATTTACAAAATCTGATTAACTGATTAGACTGATTTGGTGGAGATTAGCAGCCGAGTCACTAGGTTTGGAGTCAATAGAGCTATCCTTCGTTTTTGACCTTGTATTATTCATACCAGAAAATATTGATCAAACAATCAAGTCAACATCAATGGATATGATCCATGTTCGTTTTCTGATTATACTCAGCTCTATGAAATTTACAAAGTTAGACAAAACACAAAAAAAAGATCACTAAAGCCTATACACAGGAATACATAAAAGAAACCAAATACAAAAACATATATCACCTAATCAGTAACATGTCCTGAGTTGATACATTATATGTATACAAACAAGGGTTGGATTGTTACCTTCTTGGGAACTTTTTACCTATCTTTATAGATGAGGAAACGGAAAGTCTAAAATCGCCCGCATTGAAACCCAAACATCGAAAACTTGGGATCTCTGACGGAAGCTTTAACAGTGTAATCACGTTGAAGCAAATACTTGACAAGCCATGACGATATGTAGCCCGATGCTCCTGTTACACACACCGTCTTAGATCCTTAACCAGGAGACATACTAGACAAGTTGTGTTTGGAGGGATGTTGTTACAAGTTGCACTTTTTAGCAGCGGGATCTGGAGGAGAGTGATGGAGATACAAAAATACGAGTTAATCACATATAAAACTATAAGAAATTTACTCAGATTTACAAATCTAACTTCATTTCTTTTTTATGTACTTGAATCATGTATTGTCAAATATTGAGTGTACCTAATATTACTCAAAAAAAAGTGACGTCAGATTAAGCCTTTGTCAACCTTCAATTAGAACTAGCCTAATAACCCGTGCAAGCAAAGAGATATTTTCTAGAGTTTTTTTTAGAATATGTAATTATATTTTATGATTATTTGTTTTTTAATAAAATTATTTGATATCTCAAACATATCCAGTATAAGCCAATTAATTATCAATGCGTATGATTAATATATATCTAAAAATTCGTTTTCTTGTATGTAACATGTATTGAATGAGTACAAGTAGTGTAGTTGGTATGTATTTATATACAAAACAGTAAAAATTAATATATATAATTAACTGACAACTACGTTCACATGAAATAAACTAAAAATTAATATATAAAATGTATTTTCTTATACTCCACATGAAGTAAGTTTTATGTTCAAATAATAGTTAAATATTGTATATTTAAATATGTGTCACAATTTTGTAAGTTTTATGCGCATTTGTTATCTATAACAAAATACCAAAAGGTGACTACTGTGGGAACTTGTATCAATTAGACTATAAAATTATTTTATTTTGTAGTTGATATAAGGTCTCTCAATATTGTTAATTTGACTTTTTATTATTTTTTATAATTTTATTTTGATTAAAAAAGTGTTTCAATTAGATTATAAAATTATTTTATTTTTTAGTTATACATTTTATATATATATTAATTATCTTCTGTTATGTGCTTAATCTACCTACTAATATTTAATTTGGCTGTGAGATGAAATTTTTTACTCGTGTAAAAGAAAGAAGGGCGTTTTAGTAATTAATACAATTTATTTTTTATTTACTTGTTTTTATAAATATCACCTCCTTATATATTATTAATTGAATTTGCCTCGTATTTTGATAGTGATAGGGTAATATTATATCTAAAGTATATCTAATATAAGTTGATTAATATCGATGTGTACGCTTTGTGTATAAAAGGTTACTAATATGCATAGTTGCTAATTTAAACTCATTGAATGAATAATATGTTATCATGTATGTGGTATGTAATTGAATGTCTACAAGTAGTGTAGTTGATAGGTGTTTATATACAAAAGACTAAAAATTAATATATTTTACTGGCTGACTAATATGTTCATATGAAATAAACTAAAAATTAATATATAAAATAAATTGGCTAGTTAAGTAATAATAAAATTTTGCGCATTTAAATATCTGTCATAATTTATAAGTTGTATGCGCATTTGTGGGTATCCATTACAAATATCAAACTTGACTACCCTGAGAACTTGTATTAGTTCGGCTTTCAAAATTTTCATTTTGTACTTGATTTAAGGTTTCTCAATAACACTTTTTCATTGACTTCTTATATTGTTTGCTCTGGAAAGTTGTCTTGATTGAAAAAATGTTCCCATTATTATCAATATATCAACATTTAGTATAAAAAAATTGTCTAAAATTATTAGTACATTGTCTTGTCAACTTAATCGATATACAAATATTCAAATTTATTATGAGATGACAATTTTTATGCAAGTAATAAAAGGATTTTTTTTAATAATTAAATAATTTATTTTGTATTTTAACGATTTTTATAAATATCATCTACTTGTGTGTTATTAATTACGTTAGTCTCTTATTTTCACACTGATCAGGTAGTATTGTAATTCGTGTCTATCAACCAAACTTTTTTAATTTCATTAAATTTGGATGAGTTATTTCAATCAAATTACTACGATAAAATTTATGTAATTATTATCGATAAACATTATATTGATTTAGTTTTTATATAAGATCAAATAAATCATATAAATGTATACTTGATCATTAGATTTTAATAATCATTTCTTACATGTAATATCATATAAATATATATAACGATTACTTAAAATAGTATTATATTATTAATTAAAATACATGTTATGTGTTAATTCATTTATCTTTTTCGAAAAAAGCTACTTTTATATGATAAATATTGATTGGTATTATTTTAATAGTAACTTAAATTATTTAGAAATATATAACTAACTAAATCAACAAATATCAAAACAAAAATACGAGTAAAAAATATAATTTCATAAGGTACAATAGTCAAATTTTACTCTCATGCTACACATATATATAAATTGCATGACTAAAAACTCAAGTGGTATAGTAGTATAGTGGTATTGAAGTGAGCAAGTTAACGCGTAGACTTTGGTTCAAATCCCAGTACCAAATTGTTTTTTATTTAATAAACACATGGGCAAATCCGTCATTTCACATAAATAAAATATCTCACTAATTTTATACATATATTGGGCTATTATATATAGAAGAGAATGAAAAATTGCTCTCCACGAGTTTAGTCGGTAATTAAGGCAGACAATCTTCTCTCCCAGGAATCACTATTAGAGAATCTGCTCAGACCTCATTGACACCTGCATTTACTAACCTAACACCAGCTGCGGATAAAGGAAAACAAAAAATTGAAGAGATTAACTCAGCACCAGCTGCGGATAAAGGAAAACAAAAAATTGAAGAGATTAACTCAGCTACAGGGAATGTTCTATGTTCCAGTTTTCTACTTCGTATGGCATAAGTGACTTTGTTTCTGGTGGATTTTTTGAAATTGGAAGTTCTTCTAATGTCTCAATGCATCTAGATGAGATGGTCTTCTTGGATGATTAAGGGGCTGTTTACTTACCCAAAAATTTTCTAAAATTTTCTGAATTTTCTATCTCTTAGAAAACAGATGAAAACTGATATGGGTAGTATTCCCAGTTTCATCTGGAGAAGTTTAATGGCAGCTCAAGATATGTTGAAGCAGGGTACGATTTGTAGAGTTGGGACGAGGGCTTCTATAAACATCACGTCTGATCCATGGCTTCCAAGTATGGATAATCCTTTCACTGTTACTGTGAATGCTGTGTTAGAGAATAAAACATTGGATTCGCTTATGGTCATAGGGGTGAATCAGTGGGATGTAGACTTGATATATGATTTGTTCGATGTTAGAGACGCTAATCTCATTCTTTCTATTCCATTAAACTGAGGCTGATCAAAGATACTGGAAAAAGGAAAAGCTGGGATTTTATTCAGTTAAATCAGCTTATGCAGCAATTCAAGAGAGCAAAGAAATGCAGAACAATATTGTGAGCCATAAAGTTTGGAGAAGAATGTGGAACTTTAAAGTTCCTCCTAAGGTGAAGCATCTGGTTTGGAGAGCTGCAACTGAGTGTTTGCCAACGAAAGTACAGCTGCAGAAAAAACAGGTGAAGGTAAATTCATTATGTCCCATGTGCAACAACGAACCTGAGTCTATCCATCATGTTCTGTTACAATGTACTTTTGCTGTGTCATGTTGGCAACATATTGGAGTCCTTGATACTTCAGATCAGTATGGGTCGTTTGTGGCATGGCTTTCAAATGAGTTCGATAACTGGGGTACGGATAAAAGAAATATGGGAGCCATGATTTGCTGGTCGATTTGGAGATGCAGAAACGAACTAGTCTGGAATCAGCGGGGTATGGAGGTTATTGTTGTCGTAGAATCAGCGAAGGTGGTCCTTAATCAGTGGAGATGTGCTCAAGATAATTCTTTTGACCACAATTTGGGTTTGATGAACTCAACAGATGGTGATGAGCACTGGGTCTATCCAACAGGTGATACGATTAAGGTTAATTCAGATGCTGCGATTTTTGAAACCTTTAATTGCTTTAGCTATGCTTTTGTGGTTCATGATGCTGAGGGGAGGTTGATAGAAGCTAGATCGAGGTGTTGTCCAGGTCAGGTGAATCCGGAGGATGCAGAAGCTATGGGCATCAGAGATGTTCTAAATTGGATCAAGGAACAAGGGAGAGAGGCTGTGACGGTCGAAACAGATTGCATTGTAGCTGTTCAAGCAATTCGTAGTGACTGTCCTTTGCTGTCATACTTTGGCAGAGTAATTCAGGAATGTAAGAAGCTGTTGGTAGAATTGAAAGAGAAGAGAGTGATAATTAAGTTTGTAAAACGGTCTGCGAACCACGTAGCTCACTATCTAGCGATGTATAGTAGTTTTATAGCTGATCGTATTTGGAGGGTGAGTGATGTTCACTCGGAGTTCAGTCATGTATTGGCGAACGACTTGATTTATTAATGAATCTTTTCATTTGACAAAAAAAAACAGATGAAAACTGAGAAAACATGTTCCTCTAACACAAAATAAAATTTGGTTAGTTTTTGTTTATTTAGATTCATAAATTTCATGAATATTGTTTAAAGAAAAAATTATAATATTGAAATTTGTCACAGAGTGTCATTATTTTATTATTTAATTCATCAGCCATATATTGCATAAGGTAACATTCATTGATAAATTTTAATATGAATTTAAATATTGTTAATACAAATTAAAGTATTGTTAGAGATAATCCTTATATCACATACAACTATTAATTTTAAATAACCAACTTGAAAGTTGGTCCTTTTTTCACAAATCTTGTCCGATTTAAATTTAATACATCAAAAAATATTTGAAAAAGAAACTAACACTTTTATTGTATATATTTTAAATCATTAATGACTATTTTCAAATTATTTTAATAGATCATCTATTATATGAATTATATACTTTATTGTTTGTTGTGTACTAAAAATATATTTCAAGATTTTAATTTATAGTGTTTTTACTAACAAATGACCCAAATAAGTAAAAAGAATTATTATTGATATTTTATTTTGAAACTTTTTTGGAATAGTTTTTATCATTTGAATATGTCAATGATAATGACTCACTTAAACACGTAAATTACATGAAAAAGAGAAATGAGTGTGTTTACCGAGACTCGATGAGTGTTCTCTAATACATGTCCAGCGCCTTTTCTATTTTCCAAAGGTTTAAAACAATAAAATACTCTTTTCTAGAGTTTTCTAAATTATAGTTATAATCTGGAAAAGCTTGTTTTCCGGTTTTCCATTTCCCAACTTCAAAAATTCATAATTTGAACGTGTTTTCATATTTTTCTGTTTTCTTTGAAATTTTTTATGAAAAACTTATGAAGTAAACTGCCCCTAAGCTTTGCAATAATCATTGGGTAGTATATGATTCAGAAGTGGCCATCATTTGGTCTTAATTTTCCAGTCCTAGTATTCAGTTGTCTTTGGAACAAGTTTGTTATCTAGTCTAGGTTGGCAATAGTGTTGGCAGTAATTTAGGACTCCTTTGTAAGTGCTGTTTGGCTTTTATCTATCTATCTCGGCTTATCTAAAAAAAAAAAGACGGACGATCCACAGAATCAACGGATAAATATAGTGAGACTTGTAATATAGTTTTATACATCAATTATTTTTTATCATTTTCCCTTATGATGATATTTAATTTCTCATTTTGGTATAGAAAATTACGAAAGAATAATGATGACGGTTAAGTTAGGCCGACAACATGAACAAGATTAGATATAAGATTTTATACAAAATGACATTATAAATGATATGAGATATTTTTTTTTGACGAATGATATGAGATATTTTAGTTAGTGATATTTATGTGAATATAGGGGTCCATTTCGATCAAAACTTAACCCATATCACTTTGTGATAAATTTTGTATTCAACTTATGCAGGCATTTTCCATTTAGATTATCTCGCACATATTAACTTTAAATAAAATTTTCTTTTATGAAAGGACTTAAACTAATGTCTCTCTCTCTAATCTCTCTAATGAGAGTCGGCCGCCACATTTTCGTCTAACCCTAATCGTTCTATCTTCTTCTTCACCCTTTCTACTCTTCTTCATCACCATCACCATCTCCATCCTCTTTCCTAATCCATACAACATCCCTTCTCTTGTTTTATTTATCTTTCAATAAATATCGAGATTTGTTTCGCAAAACTCGAAAAATTATTTTGAGCTTGAATTTTGGTTTTTTCTTTGTGTTTCGTTATGTCTGAGTCATTATTTGTATGTTTGATTGTCTCGCTTTATGCGATTTGTCTCATTTTGTGCGATGTGTTGATTGTGTTGAAAATGAATTTTATGGTGTATTGGGAGATCTGGATATCTCGCATCAACAACACTTTCGGCAGGTCTATAGCTGGTGTCCGGCAGGTAGATAGCTGGGGTGCATTTGGAACGGTAGTAAAAATCGCATGTG
>PHNY01057348.1:10966-24030 GCA_003724115.2 Anethum foeniculum
ATTTGGATATATTTATATTTAAATTAATTCAAAAATATAAAACGGTAACTTTATTTGTTGAATCTAGTAGCAAACATTGTTTATTGGGTGTGATGTATTAACTATTGAGAATTATGGGGTGATTAGGACTCCTAGAATTCTAAAGAGTATAAAATTAGGATACATATTTAATATTTTAATATATTAATATTAATAATTTTTTTGGAAAGTGTTAATTAACTTTTTAGGAAGGTGTTAACCAACCAACCAAATGAAACCATGTTTTACTTATAATAGTATAGTATAGACTAGCTTATAATCGTGCGAAGCACGGGTGAGTTTAGTCTTATTTTGTAATTTCTTATATATACCTTAACATTTATATAGTATAAATTATGAAAATGCAGTTATAGCTTGTTAGATCTAAACTTGTGAACTGCGTTTATTGTAAAATTATCTTAATTAATTTTTTTAACACCTCAATGTCATATAAGATGTTTATTTTTGCAGTAGAAATAAATTTGGAGATGGTTATGAAGAACCATAACTATCGATCTATTTTTTTTGTTTATTATAAAGAAGTGTAATAATGTCGCAAAAGCTTCCTTTCTATAAAAAAAAGAGGATTCGTATTTTGTTTTCTTTTGTCAAGTGAAATTCCAAATTTATTGTTTTAATGAGAGAATAGTGCAATGTAATATGTGTGATAAAAGTCCATCATAGTCACCGGTCAAAATTAGTTGTAAACATTTATTGCTTCTTTAAAAGTATACTTGAGTTTTATATTAACAATAGTAATTATAGCTATTTAATTAATTGCATGTACTTTTATAAACTTTTAATAATGTAAATTCTAACTTTCAATATTGTTGTTAGGAGGATTCGATTCTTGATCTTTTGTAGAATATCCTAAACAACTAATATTTTTAATGTTATTGTTAAGAGAATTCGAACCTTAGATTTTGGTAAAATAATATAGGAAGAGAATATTTTTTTGTAAAGTATAATATAACGTAATATGTAATAGAGGTAATATAACTCAACTAGGATAGGAAACAAACAAATAATATTAAACCAATGAAGCACAGGAATCCAGAAAATCAATTACAGGGCAAATACAAAGAATCAAAACATGCAAGTAAAGCTTGAAGTCTATTACAAGATCACGGAAAGAAGTTCATTAATATGTTCAAGCCTCTGTGAAGAACATTAACTTAAAAGACTACAGTTTTCAGGGACATGCATTGATTCAATGTATTACAGATCAGGATTTCAGTGGAATGAAACAATAAAGTTACAGAAGTCATAGCAACTCAACAGTGGTTTGTGAAGTTCATAATACGAAGACCTGAGAGCTGAACTAGTCGTTTATGAACCAGACCAATTGCACTAGGCGTCAGTGATCTGTGAAGAGAAAACCAAGTATTATTTATTGAAGATCTGTTGAGTGAAATTCGTATTCGTCAAGAATGTTCAAAGTTCAAATACGAAGTTATGAAGATTGGAAGTCAGACTAGCTGCAGCATCAGAATTACAGAAGAAGACTTGAAAATATGCTAAGTACCCTATACTAGAGTACTTGTCGACAGTTAGCCCTTTACAAGGATAACTTGGTCGACAGTTGCATACATATGCCCTTGAAAATCTAAGTCAAAGGCCATACATAGGCATATGGTCATCAGTTGAGTACTCACCCTCAAAGAAATTAAGTCAAATATACATAGAGGAGTATTCTGTCAACAGTTAGGCCTATAAGGACAAGAATGGTCGACAGTTGCACTTACAACTCTCAACTGTCGACAAACAAAGTCCCCTAGGCACATATGGTCGACAGTTAGGTACTTGGGAAGCTTTTTAAGTCTTAGGCAATTCAAGACAATCATCTGGTCGACAGTTACAAATAACTTTATTGAAATCAAAGAAGTATAAATCAATTACATGGACATAATTATGCCACGTGATTGGTTAGTGAAAAGTCTACACTTAAAGAAACATTTGGAATTCATTTCGAGTGGTTATCTTCTTCAGATGTCAACTGCAAAATACGAGAACTCCATTGAAGGCTATATCAATTCTTATAAAGCTTGTATTTGTAAGGTTATGCTGTCGAATTTATTGTAGCTAATCATTATTGATTAGAGTGTAGCAAACTCAAGGTTTATATTAATAAAACGATATATTCCTCGAACTTGTTTGTGTTTGATTCGATTCCTTAAAATGAAGAACTAAAAAAGAAATCAAATTAATTATGAGTATTGTATTCAACCCCCCCTTCTACAATACTTTGGGACCTAACATTTTTAGTACAAAATAAACGACTCTAATTTATTCGATAAAGATTTAACGTTTACATCAATGATGATAGCTTAGACCCGTGCGATGCACATGTTATTTTCATATATATTATAATTTTTTTAGGTATTTTTATATTTTTTATATAATTATATACGAACTTGTATTTTTATTTGCATAGCCTAAATAAAAAATATTTTTAATATTGTTGTTGTGAGGAATCTAACCTTGGTCTTTGGTAAAATATCATAAATAGAAAATATTTTTAATATTGTTGTTGTGAGGAATTGAACCATGGTCTTTGATAAAATAACATAAATTGAGAATATTATTTAACATAGATCAAAAGGCTGTGATTTATTTATTAAAAATTTAACGGTTACTATTCATTCTATGGTTGAACCAAACTACCAACAATTATACCATGTTTTACTTATTATATTTTAGTATTTTTAATATTGTTGTTGTGAGGAATCGAACATTGGTCTTTGGTAAAATAACATAAATAAAAAATATTTTTAATATTGTTGTTGTGAGGAATTGAAACATGGTCTTTGATAAAATAACATAAATTGAGAATATTCTTTAACATAGATCAAAAGGCTGTGATTTATTTACTAAAAATTTAACAGTTACTATTCATTCTATGATTGAACCAAACTACCAACAATTATACAATGGTTTGCTTATTATAGTTTAGTATAGATGATATACGTGTACAAATTAATAAGTTTCAATTTCATTTCATTTTTACTTTTAATTGTAAGCTTGATCAATTAACAAAATTATGTTATTGGCTCTAGTTTCAATTAGGTTGTTGGAGTTGGTGATTGCATTTAATTAGGTTCTAACAGAACGGGTTGATTTGAGATTTGAATTAGGTTATTTATAAAACCCCTCGGCTCTTCGAATTTATCGTAAATTAGGCTTGATTATCAATTAGAGTGTACTTTAATGCATTTTGCGGTCATTTTAGTGTAATGCTTGAGTTTTTTAGTGGATATGAAAATGATTTGAAAACAATGACTTTTAAGTTATTTTAATTTTGAATAACTACTTCAGTGCTTGGAAAACAATGTAAAAAGATTACATGCATATAAATATAACAATGTTAACAGATTGTAAAAATATTTACTTCTCGTTCGGAGAGAAGCTCATCCTCTCCAAACGTCATCGCGCGTATAGGACTATGCATAGGAGTAGTGCGGCTGCCCACCATGAGAGGGCTGCCCTCAGTCTCCTCCTCAATCTTTCTGCCCTCAATCTCTGCAAAACAATGAAAAAATATTACATATAGTGCATATAAACATTACAGTCCAAAAAAATATTAACTAAGATTGTAAAAGTATTTTCCTTCTCGTCCGGAGATCTTTAAAGCTGATAAACCTTCAGTCATGGTCTCATGCACCTCCTCTACGAGAGTGTTCGTGCGTATAGGAATGCGAACAAGAGTGCTGGTGCTCGAGCAATACTGGCACGGGGTAATCTAAAAAACAAATAAAATTAATCAAATTTGAAACACAAAAATTTCCTGATAATTCCCTATAGGCAACATACAAATAAGAAAACCAATTAGATATCTCTATAATAATTTAAGTTCCGGGGTTTACATATACCCATATATTGTTATAAACAATAATTGATATTCAAATCGAAGACAAGTCATGTATTCAATAGTGAACATAATAGTAAACATAATTGGTTAAAAATAATAATTGATTTGAACATCTGAATGCTAATGTCTTACATGCCTGAATTCAAGTAAACAATTTGGAAGTAACTAAGCAGAACTCAACTATGTAATGACATGGGTTACACTCAAACAATCAAGACACGGGTTGATCTACAAAATACTGTTTGTGTATTACAAAATACTGTACGGGTTAAACTCAAACAATCAGGACACGGGTTGATCTTCACGGAGAACACCTAAGATGAACTTCCAGTCTTCATAGGGCTTGCTCGAGGGGCCGTAAATTTGTATTGGGGGTTCAGGTTCTAACCTTTACTGCTCTTTGGTGTAAGGGCAGGTATGCGCCTAAACAAGATAGCCTGCCATGCCAAAAAAAAAAACACATAAATAGGAGTCAAAATACACGACACAAGGCATACATCAAATATGACAAGTACACTACAAACACAAACATAGTTTTCAAATGAATAAAAAAATTACCTCAAGAATCGGGGTGCAGCCCATAAAATTAAATTGCTTATCTTTTTCTTTGTCTTCATCTAGATTTTTTTAATTCAGAAAAAGAATACATCAAATGCTTGTGGACAGCTCCTGCCCAGTCAACATAATCAAAAGTATCTAAATCAACAACCAATTTCCATGTTTTGGCCCGAGGAGTCCATGGACATTTCCCGCACATCAGCAGCTCCTCCAGGATGTAGCAGCACATCAGCTGCTTAAACAAATATTGATCGCCCTCTTCAACAACGGGCATTTTTTGTATAGCGTGTCTAAAATTGGAGCCCCCCAACACCTTTTTGTGACCAAGTCCTAACCTCTGTCGGATTTGAAAGAATGATTCAAGTAACCTTGGGGAAATCTCCAACTTTGTTTCAACAAATTCTTCATAGGGTATCCCATTGGTATCCGCGATGCCTAGGGCATACACGACCTCTTTCGCACAAAAAGAAAACGTGACTCTATCGTTGAAAACAAAAACATTCTGGTATTCATCATACACTTCAGCAAGCCGATGCAGGAGTGTGGCAGAGCTTTCTTTGTTGTTTGAAATAGTAGCAATCGCCGCGAACTTGTGCTGACTCATCAGTTGCTTTTTTCTTTCAGTTAATTCTAACGTAGTGATTTTGCTCAAACCTGCACCAAGTTTGACTCGTTGCCGGTTACCTTTTGCAGTGGAAATGTGGCAACCGAAAACGAGTCACTACCTTTTTCTAGTTTAAGCTTTTTTTCTTGTTGGTTATACAGTGTGCTACGGTTAGAAGGGTTGCTAGTTTAAGCTTGCAATCCAAGTAATATTGCAATATGACTGACTACCTTTTTCTGATCCAGGAATTACAAAAAAAAAAAACTGCTTAATATAACAACTCTTCCCACTAATATTCGGCCCTGTAATGATCTGACAGTACTCACTGTCAGAATTCAAGTTTGTATCATTCGGGACAAAACTATCTTGTAGCATAGACTCGAGAAGAGGACTTGGAAGATGATTGTGAGGAGGAACCTAAAGAGGATCTAGAGATGGAGTTTGAAGAAAGTCCAGAAGAACAAACAGAAGATGAATTGGAAGAAGGTTCTGATGTCGACTCCAAGGATGATCCAGAAGAGGATCCTGAGGAGGAACACGAAGAGGATTTTGAGACAGAACTTGAAGAGAATCCAGAAGAACAAACAGATGAAGAGCTGGTAGAAGGTTCTGATGGTGAGCTTGAGGATGATCAAGAAGAGGATTCAAGTGAAGAGCAAGCAGAAAAGCTGGCTGTAGAATATGCTTCTCCATCCAAATCATGTAATGAAATTGTTTTTGCTGAACAACTACTTAAACATGAAGGTAAAGATCCCTCAGCAAAGTGCATGTTTAAGCTAAATCCTGAAAGTGAGACCAAGTTAGCAAATCAGAATGCTTCATTTGAAAAAGAGAGGATACTGGTCGACGCAACAGTCAAGCCCTCTTTACCACAAAGTTATAGTCTTCAAAACAATTGCGAGTATGACAAAGCTGTTAAACAAGCTGACACATCTCAAAACAGTGCACCAGGAGGGTTTGAGGCTGTCGCTTGTGATAGAAGTTCCGGACAACAGACTAATTTAGGGAAACAAAGGCATAGTAGATGGGACCAAGATCATGAAGATGACAAAAAAATAGTTGTAGAAAATATAAAAGATAAAAAACGTAAATCAAGGTGGGATGCTGACGATTCTAAGTTGAGATCGCAGGTGCATCTGTTAAGATTGACACTATCGTGATGTAAATAGCTTACTAAATGTATACCACAAGCTCAACAAACAGCACAGCTATGGAGGATAAGATAGATCCATTAGAGGTAGAAGAAGAAGAATATTATTCAGTAAAAAGAAGTGAAATATTTTGTGCTTACATCTTGAACTATATACAAAATCGTAACAGAAATTAGTTACAATAAGAGCTATTGATTATCACAACTAGAGAGCTACTTATCAACTTGACTACTTATCGAAACACCACTTATCAGCAATCAGCAGTAGGTGCAATACTCCCCCCTCAGATTAAATAGGTTGTTTGACATTTAATCTGGAAAGAATAGACCAATGCAGTTGCCGTCCAAGACCTTTGGTAAAGATGTCCGCCAACTGAGTAGAACTGGGAGTATAAACAGGACGAATGAGGTTGGACTGAACTTGTTCACGAACAAAATGACAATCTAGGACAAAGTGTTTAGTCTTAGGATGAAACACAGGATCAGTTGCAATGTCTAAGGCAGCCTAAGGCAGCCTGATTATCAGTATAAATTGTAACTGGTAACTGAGGAGAGAGATGCAATTCAGAAAGAAGCAGAGTCATCCAAGAGAGTTCACAAGCTGTGTCAGCCATTGCACGAAGTTCAGATTCAGCAGTAGAGCGAGAAATAACCTTTTGCTTACTAGAATGCCAAGTAATAAGTGAAGAACCCAGCAACAAGCAAATACCAGTGATGCTCTTGAGCATACCTTGTGAGTCCAAGCAAGAACCCCAATCACTATCACAAAAAGCTCTAAGAGTAAAGTCTGAAGAAGCAGAGTAAAAAATGCCTTGAAAGGACGTTGCTTTCAAATATCGAAGCACTCTTTGAACAACAATCATATGAGGAACATGTGGCTGTTGTAGAAATTGACTTAAATGATGAACTACAAATGATATGTCAGGACGAGTTGCAGTAAGGTAAAGTAACTTCCCAACAAACTTCCGGTATAAAGAAGGATCTTCAAGCAGTTCACCATCATGTAGAGATAGTTTCACATTTGAATCCACTGGAAGAGAAAGGGGTTTACAATCTTCTAAGCCTGCTTCAACTAACATGTCATAAACGAACTTGTGTTGATGAACATACAAGCCAGCAGTAGTTCTATGAATCTCTAAACCAAGATAATATTTGGCAAGACCAAGGTCTTTAATAGTGAAAGAAGAGTGCAGCGTATTCTTGACATAAGAAATAAACATAGAGTCTGTTCCAGTGAGCAAGATTTCGTCTACATATACCAATACAATAACAAAGGAAGAACCACTGGTGTAGGTAAACAGGGAGTAATCAGCTACTATTTGAATGAAACCAAGAGACAAAAGTACAGAAGCAAGTTTTTCAAACCAGGCACGAGAGGCCTGCTTCAAGCCATAGATTGATTTGTGAAGCCTACAAACATCACCTGTACCATACAGAGAATGACCAAGAGGCAAAGCCATGTATACTTCTTCCACTAAATCTCCATGGAGAAAAGCGTTATTAACATCTAACTGACGAAGATCCCACCCTTTAGCAGTACCTATAGCTAAAAGAGTACGAACAGTTGACATTTTAGCAACAGGGGCAAAAGTACTATGATAATCCTGCCCTTCAATTTGAGTATAACCCTTTGCAACTAAACGAGCCTTGAATATATCCAAAGAACCATCAGCCAAATATTTTGCTTTATAAACCCATTTGCACCCAATAACCCGTTTTCCTGCTGGAAGAGAATTAACAATGGACCATGTATGATTTGATTCCAATGCAGACAACTCCTTGTGCATAGTATCAACCCAACGTGGGTCTGTCTTAGCCTGATTATAAGTATGTGGTTCGACAATAGCAGTAGGCTTACTCACAGTACATGCAAAAATAGTTGTAACAGGTGTATAATGAGAAAGATTATATTTTTGTGTGTCAATAGGACATTTGGACAAAATAGCATTAGCCTTTGGTACTGTGGAAGGAAGCACATAATCTTTCATCCAATTCGGTTGGACTTTGTGTCTTAAAGATACACGTTGAACATGGATGACAGGTTCTTCAGGGACAACATTGTCGACATGATCAGAAACCTCAATGTTTGATAAATCAGGAGCATTAGAATTAAGTCTGGAATCAGAAGACACAGGTTCCATGAAGATATCTAGTGGAGTATCATGTTCATTATCATATAAGGTGGTTATAGGTTCAGTAAAAGGAAGCTGACTGGAGCAAAACAAATCAGAAACACATGGGAAAATGTCTTCATTAAAGATGACATGTCGAGAAATAAGAATTTGCTTAGTCACCGGATTGAAAAGTTTATACCCCTTTTGAGTATAAGAATATCCAATAAAAATGGTTTTGACAGCACGAGGTGCTAGTTTATCATTTTCATGAATGGACATGTGTGCAAGACAACCAAACACACGAAGATGGGAGTAACTTGGTGGACGTTCAAACAACTTCTCATATGGGGACTTAAATCCTAAAAGAGAGCTAGGAATACGGTTGATGAGATATGTTGAGGTAAGAAGACATTCACCCCAAAAAGATAAAGGAAGATGAGATTGAAAGAGGAGAGCACGAGACATTTCAAGTAGATTTCGATGTCGACGTTCAACTCTTCCGTTCTGCTGAGGCATATGAGGGCAGAACGTTTGATATAGAGTACCATGAGATTTTAAGAAACGACTTAACTCATTACTAACAAACTCCCCCCATTATCAGTGCGTATACACTTGACAGTGGTAAAGAATTGTGTTTGAACATAAGCAAAGAAATCAAAAATAGACTGAGCAACATGCTGTTTTGTGGGTAATAAGATTGTCCAAATAGATCTAGAAAAATCATCGACAATAGTAAAGAAATACGTACAACCATTAAAAGTGGGTGTCCGATAAGGACCCCAAACATCACAATGTATTAAATCAAACAGTGCAGACGCAGTTGAATGACTTAAAGGAAATGAAAGATTACATTGTTTTACTAAAGGACAAGTAGCACAGGGCTCAATCAACTGAGTACTAGAATTTTTAGAACCAAAAACATGAAGTTTAGACAAAATCTGAGTAGGAATATGACCTAAACGCTTGTGCCAGAGAGTTTGTTCAGAAGAGCTGGAAGTTATAAAAGCTTTAATAGAATCACATGAATTGTAGAGTTGGTAAAGACCTCCACTAAGATTACCAAGAACCAATTCCGTCATCTAGTATTGGTCCTGCACATAGCATTTAGTTGATGTAAAATGAACTGTGGAACATAGCTGAGAAGCCAACTTACTTACAGCAAGTAAATTGAAGGTAAAAGAGGGAACCAAGAGAACTTCATGAATAAGAAGTGAGATAGGATGTAAGAAAACTGAACCAGTGTGAGTCACTGTAGCATTTTCTCCATTTGGAAACTGAACAGTAAGAGGGACAGGTAATAATTGTACATTTTACATGAATTGAATATCATAGCACATATGGTTTGTGGCTCCTGTATCCAAGACCCATATGTTTTGAGATATATGAGTTGAAGATAAGAGTGAAAACGCGGTACCTGCCAAGTGTGTAGCAAGGCTAAATTGTGTAGCTGGAGATGCAGTAAGTGCAACAGATGCAGTGAAAGTAGTAGACGTAGTAGTGTTGAGACTTTTCATGAGAGACTGCAACTGAGATTGCAACTCTTCCATTTTTGTTGACAGACCAGCATTGCAATCAGCAGTAGGTGCAGCATTTTCTGTAGAAGACTGAGAAGCTTGTAAAGCAGCAGGCCTTTGATATCTATTATTCTGAGAGAGTCTGCATTTTCCTTTATTGTTAGGATGAGCAAGGTGATCTAAAGGATAACCAATGAGCTTATAGCATTTTTCTTTGTTGTGGCCTTTCATGTGACAATGTGCACACTTTTGAACATGTGCATTGGATCTATCACTAAACCTGTTAGCAATATAAGGAGAAAAACTAGTATTAGATGGAGTTAGTAAATTCACCATCATCAAAATAGGAGTAGCCACATTGCTATGTGTCTGTCTTTGCCTTTCTTCCTGTTTAATGAGCATAAAAGCTTGATTAACTGTAGGCCACGGATTTATCATTAGTAATTGACCTCTAGCTGCCGTATAGCTAGAATGAAGTCCCATTAAAAATTGTATCAATCGAATTTTTTCCAATTGCAAATCCCATTCTTTGCTAGCTGAACAGGTGCACTGAATATCAGGTGACAAAGCTGTAATCTCATCCCAAAAACCTTTGAGCTTATGAAAAATAGAATTCTACTGAATCAGTTCCTTGTTCAAGCTTAAACAATGCACGTTGAGTTTCATAGAACTTATGACCGCTCACCGCAGAAAATCGTTCACTGAGCTCATTCCAAACAACTGAAGCATTTTCCAAGTAATTCATACTGTTACTTATATCATCAGAAACGGTATTAAGTATCCATGTGATTACCATATCGTTTACACGATGCCAGTGAGCAAAGAGTAGTGAATCTTTTGGTGGTGTAGCATATTCACCATTGACAATTACCAATTTATTCTTCGCAGATAAAGCGATTTGCATTGATCGTTTCCAAGATGCATAGTTCTCGGAGCCAGATAACTTCTTGGATATCAGTACCATACCAGGTTGATCATTGTTGTGCAAATACAACGGATGTGTATTGCTTTCAATAGCAGAAGCATTATATTGAGTATTGGTTTGATGTTGAGGTGGCGATGGTGATGAATTAGATCGATTATTTGTAGATGTTGTCATTGAATTAGATCGTGAAAGAGCTTGAGCATAAGATGGAGTAAATGACATATAGAGAATAGATCTAGTAAATAAACTAAGAACGATGAAGAATACGATCAAGAAACATGATGAAGAATGTGATCAAAATGACAAAAACACGAACAAATCATGATCTTGAGAAAGATAACATGACTAAGCGAATCTGGAAGAAAAGCTTACAAAAAACATCAACAATCGATGAAGAAATCGACGTTTCAAGAATACGATACCACAAAATTTGAAGATCAATGAATTCAGAGATCGATGAAGAGATTTGTTGAAGACGACGAGATTGTTGAATCATTTGCGGAAGATATACGCTCTGATACCATGTTAAGATTGACACTATCGTGATGTAAACAGCTTACTAAATGTATACCACAAGCTCAACAAACAGCACAGCTATGGAGGATAAGATAGATCCATTAGATGTAGAAGAAGAAGAATATTATTCAGTAAAAAGAAGTGAAATGTTTTATGCTTACATCTTGAACTATATACAAAATCGTAACAGAAATTAGTTACAATAAGAGCTATTGATTATCACAACTAGAGAGCTACGTATCAACTTGACTACTTATCGAAACACCACTTATCAGCAATCAGCAATATGTGCAATAGCATCAACTAGAATTAGAGGTTCAGGCATTAAAAAGTAGATTTTCAAAAATCAATTGCATACTTCATTCACGAGTTGACACTAATGTTGGGAGAGTATTCCGCAAGAAGTTAATGAATGAACATAAAAAAGTTAATACCTCCCCAAAAGTTTCTTTGCACTTATGCATTGCATCTTGTGCGAACACAATGCGTACATGTGCTTGTGTCTGTATATTTATGTGGCAAGTTAAAATTTTATAGCTGGCATGGAACTATGATGTTTTAATATCTTTGCTTATTAAAACTACTAGCATGTCTTCCAATATCCATGTAACTCTTTGGTGTGCCTTTGCTCCCATAAGGTCCTGTCTACATATGAAATTTTATAGATTTAGATGCATGCAAATATATCAACAGGAGATGATTCTACGTAACTGCGTTTTTCTCTTTGAGGGTCTGCAAATTATCTGCACTCTGAAGAGAGAAGTTAACAAACTATAAACATGCGAAGATACTGGATTTTTAACTTTAAGTGTTTATTTTAAAGACAGTGTTACTTGTTTTTTTTAAAAATAATTGGTAATAGTACTGTTGGATCACACCTTATTTTTTCATCTTGTATTTAAAGGGAATTATAGATATGCCTGATATGGTTGTCCAAGCATTAGCCTTGACCATTCGTCACCTGAAGCAATTTGGTTTTGAGAAAATTTTGTGCTCCAGAGCTTCATTTCGACCTTTATCTGGTAGTATGGAGATGACCCTGTCTGCCAATGCTATGCAACAATTGGAGGTATTTTGAAAATCAAGTCAAATGGTAGTTTTCAGCATCATTTATGTTCCTTAACTTCTTTGGTCTTGACTTGTGATGGTTTTTTGACCAACTGATATGATAGATCATATTAGCTAAATTTCTGATACCCATTCTCTCTATTGCAATATCTGCAGAGCTTCTAAATTTGATGTTTTAGGCTTTAGGGTAATATGTGCAGAATTATTGTTTACCAAGTGAATCTGATGAAACTTCATATCTTTAGTAATCAATATCTTGCCTTTTACAGGAGCAAGTTGTAAAATTGTCAATATAAGATAGTGAGCCTTCATTTTCAATTAGTTTCGCAGATTTTGTTGATTGTTCTGTTGAAAATGCATTTTTTTATGATGAGTGTAACAATTCCACTTCATATTTTTTTCCTGAGTTGGGCTCCTTGCTGCAATGTATGAACAACACACTAACCATATCTGGATCAAGGATTTTAAGGCACCGGGTATGGGATGCCTCGATCTAATTTAATTATTTTAATGATTATTATCAGAATTTATGTTCTCATGCACTAATTTATGTTTCCCCTTTATGCGACAAAAACATGATACATTCCCGAAAAGATGCTGTTTCTGATATTGCCGAATCCATGGGTTCGTACAAAGCTTCTCAAGATATCAACATTGCTGAGGGGGACTCTGATGTTACTATTGTGAGACCCAAATTACATCATGTTCTTTCTTCAGTTTTGACTTTCT
>PHNY01057362.1:13192-23752 GCA_003724115.2 Anethum foeniculum
AAAAAAATATTATTATAATAACGCCGTGAATCGCAGCTTATTTTCTGATTATTGCATATACAAAAATTACGAGATAATGTTTTAGTTTACTGCTCACTAACTAACGTAGGAATGATATTTTTCTTTTAGCACTTGATTTTACGATTTTCTGAGATGGAAGTATATGCGTCTGCCAGAACAAGGATGCTCACCATCTACCGTGACTGTTCCCCTATGAGTTTTCAGACTAATTTCTTTTAGCTAAATAAACGACAGGTGATTAGATAAAGTTAGTTGCTTGATTAAGCAATTGAAGCTTTGGGTTTTTTTTTATATATGGACTTAAATTAAAGGATGTTCTTCCACATTCTAACTCTTATAATTGCGGGGTTTCTAATTTCTATATTCACAGAATTTAGTTGATCTTCACTTTTCTAGAGGACCGTGTGCCCCGTGGTTGGGGTAACCACAATATAGTTTTGCTATTCTTTGACATTTTGTACTTTTTCTTCATCTAATACCTTCACCCTTATACATGAGCCGTTTCATGTACAGACAGGAGTGCATAATTTGAGTTAGTGTTTAATTGATCAGTTTGGAAATATGAGATAGTTTTCTTGCTCTTTCATGTGATTTTGTTTAACTTGTCATCATCTAGTTACTAGTAAGAAGTTTATACCGAACTCTTGCCCTACGTCTCCCATCATGTTTTGTTTGTATTAAGGATACTCCAAAAGGGATTAAAATCCTAAATTATTAGGCAATACTAATTTGCCCATCATAGTCTATACCAGGCTTACTCATTGATTGGTTACAATGACGAAAAAGGGGCAAGCAAACTACATATTTAACTTTCCACACAACTGTACCATCAAAAGACACGATCCTTTAACAAGTACTAATATATAGTAGCCAGTAATTCCATCTTAGAGCTGTATGTCTGCATTATTATAAGTTTTAGAGGATATACTATATAGACGTTAGTTCATACTATCAGACTATATAGGTAATATATGACCAACATAAAGAACAGAAGCTGGAGAATAGGGAGTCGTAATTCATTCAGCCACGAGTGATATTAGAAGCAGCAACAGGCATCTGATGTCTACTTGACACGCACAAGGTAGAAGAGGTGCATTCCCTTTTCCCTTGTTCATTGGTTTCCCCTGCATCAACTGTGTATTCCGCAACAGAAGCACTCGCATTGCTGCATCGGCTGCTCCCAACGCACTCCCAGGCAGATGCAGTCTCCCTCTTCATCATTGGTGGCAGAAACTGCATACATTTCACATACATGTTTAAACATACTACATTTATATTCTGTGAATGATAAAATATTAACTAAATGCAAAAAGCTTTAGCACTTGATATAGTTATCAATGTAGATAGTTATACTCACATGTCGTTTGGTAGTAGCAGTTGCAAAGGATCCATCAGTGTCAGGAATGTCATTGAGGTTAATGAGAGTGTTGTTACTCTTGCTTCTAGGGGAGGCAATGATGGCGGTAGAGGAGTAACCATGATTGGCATTTTGTTGATCATTTGACCGAGCAGTTTTAACAGTGACTGTAACAGCACGCCTCTCTGGCATGGGGCGGATTGGAGAGGTTGGTGGCTGGTGGTGGTGGTGGTGGTAGGGCAGCTGAGGTGGAGCTGAAGCAGTGGAGGATGAAATCGAAGGTGGTGTATGGACCATAAAGAGATCCTCAACTTGAACCACAACTGGAGAGGACCCATTGTTGGGAGCCATGTTTGGCCACAGGAATGTACCTTGGGGTTTGCAGATTCTGAATCCACTTTTCAGCTTCTTTAATTTTGCTGCCTTTTCCTCTGCAGCTGTCTTTTCTTCTGTAGATACACTCTCTTCTATAACTGCCAACGTTTGGCATCTTTCTAAGGCTGCCTGGTTCCTCTCTTTCTCAGCACAACACTCTGTTGTCTTTGAAGCAAGGTCCATCAAAGAACTCAATGTCCCAATCTGATCCTGGATCCATGCACATACACATCCCACGATAATCCCATTTTAGTATCATCATTTGAAGAGTTTATATGGTGATGGTACTTTTTGATAAAGTCTGAATTGGAAATTGGAAAGGATATATGGAATTTGATTATGCAACATGTACTTTGTATTTTTATTTTTATAGTATATTAAATGAACAGGAAAGAAATTTCATGCTTTTGCTTTAAGCCTCTTTAGGACAAGAGACTATATTAAATACCTTCATTCCCATTATAGAATCCGAAAGATCATTCAATTGCTCTTTGTGCTTGTTCTGCAAAAAACAAGGGATATAAGACATAGCTAACGACTAGGAAACTAATATACAGCAAAGCACAAATGATCAGACATTGATAAACAAGTCCCATATATACCACTTGGACTAGTGCAGAATCAAAGTCAGATTTTGAAGGAGCTGAACTTTGAACTTGTAAAGACAAGATTTCCTCGCGCATTTTCTTGGTGAACTGCTCATCCATTTCTCTGTTAATTCACAGAAACTAATTAATGTTTAGGGCCCCAATATCTAGTAGATATGCAATCTTTCAGTTTGTTATTCAAATGAGCAAAAGTTATTTCTTTAGTTCATTCACCTTCTAACTTTTTGCATCTCTTCCTTAAAATTGGACGCCATGTCCTCCATATCTCTGTCATTAAACATCAATTAGTCCAAACAGAACTAGTATTAAACACTAATATGCGATTCACTCATTAGTTACTGTGGTAAAGAAGTTTATTTATCTACTTCTTTTCTTAGTTAATCTTCTATTCATAATTACCTCTTTATTTTGGCATTCTCTTCCTTGAGTAATCTGAATTCCTTGGCACAAAGAGGATCTTGAGAAGGACAATCTCCAGGAGCCCAACCAGGTGGTGGAGTCCAATAGGGATCCTGCACCCCAGCTTCCTTCCTGACTTTGACAAGATCAGCGCTCTCTAGCCAATACTCCATTTGCCCATCTGCATTGTGTCGTCTTCGGAAGCGCTCGGCTCCACCTGGTGCAAGTTTACCGGCCACATGCTTGAGGAGGTGATCTAACAGCCCTGTATCACCTATTCTCTTTCTTGCCTCCAATCTTAGTTCAGGCCTCAGAATTGGGCTTTTAAATAGTGCCCCCTTTGATTTCATCACCTCTAAAAGATTTTTCTCAGCTAGCTTGTACCTAGTTAACATATGTCGACCAGTTTGTATTCAACCATAAAGACAGCAAGAAGTAAATGAGCAAATTAATACAACTGGTTCTCCTATCACTAGCAATCAAGCGTTTACCTTTCTGCAGACCATCGGTTGATGGAGCTCCCAGCTATCATCTTTTTGCACTTACTCCTCCTGGTTTTCTTATAGCTCTGTGTCTCGCGTTTTACTTTCTTTGCATTTCTTGTATTCTCTCTCAAGCTATACCTTTTTCTTTTAACAGCTTTCTTATCATCCTCATCTGTGTCCTCTCTTTCTTCTTCAGCATCTTCATTGTCTTCATCATCAATTTCATCTTTATTGTCTTCATCATCACTTCCATTTTTATTGTCTTCATTAGATTCATGATCCAGTTTCTCTTTTGATCCTTTGACAAAGCTTGTTGAAGACTGTGGGTGGCTAGTGCTGCTGTCTCCTTGCCTGTTGAGAAACTTGACTTGACGTCGAATACCCCACCGGACCATCCCATTACTCTTCAGTTGAGACATCAAAGGGGTGGCTGTTTCCTTATTGAAAATCCCACGCAGAGCAGCAGGTTCAGGAGAGTTCTTAATCAACCAGAACCCCTCAAAGTGATTGTTATCATCAAATTCTTGAGCTGATATCTGACGGCAAAGTACTTTTCCTGCTAGGTGTACTCCCATCACGAATACCTCATCCAGAAAAGGGTAAATATCAGTACTGCTCATCTTGTTGTGGCTGAGATAGTTGCAAAGAGACCCAATGCTTGGATACCTCACGGAAACATTCAAATCTGTCTTTTCAGTTACCTGTAACCACAAAATTATAAATAAAGAAAAAGAATGCAGAAAACAGTCAGTAACTTGGAAATGAATAAGAAATCAAGAATGGTATATATCTATCTATCTATACATAAGCACACTGGTTTGTAATGTAACATATTACCATCACAACACGGATGGATTTCAGTTGGACAGGGGTCCTGGTGGGAAGGTTCAGATGATCAACCTCATAAACACAACCAACATCAAAACGCTTTTCTCCAATACCTTGATTGTCTGTTTGGCGAAAAAAAGTAACTTATCATTCATAATATCTACCCTCTGTTAAAACCAGGAACGAATATAATGAAGTGAAATAGAAGACAGAAAAAATGACAAAATTATATAGTGAAGAGCGATTGGTTATCTAGGAATTTACCATTGGTTTGCAGAAGCTGTCTCCCCAAAAGTGGTATTTGCGAGCTCTCAAGAAAAGTGCGTTTTTCTTGCCTTTTTATCAGTTGCTGCAAAAACAACACAGAGGTCACTCTTCCACGGTTCTACTCCTATTTCACCAAACAACACCCAGCATGTACAATATATGTATGTGTGTGTGTGTGTGTGTGTGTGACACTGAAAACTACTCTTATTCACTTTGTAAATGAAAGAAGTTGACACCATTACAGTGAAGAATTTGACAAAACAGATTGGAAGAAGGAATTAGAGATGAGAATAATAGAATAACAGTAACTTGACTCAATGCAACAATGTATGGGAAGCCTCCAAGAAATCTAAAATCAGCTAAAAAGGAACTAAAGCAAAAGTAAATCTTCCAACACCTTCAATCAACAAAAATTTTCTGCCAAGAGAGTTCAAATGTTCTATACATTAAAAACAGATGATCAGATACAAGACTGGATTACCAAAATTAACCAAGCCAAGGGTTCTGTAAATATTTAGATGACAACATGATGATCAGTACCAGATGATAAAAGCAGGGGACTCTAACATTCGACTTTCATGACAATATGATTTCCTCGAAACAAATAGACAAGTTGCCACAAACTAGTCTTGTTTATGTCTCCATAGCATGCACCTAGTTTATGGGAATTTACAGTCCACTTCATCTTTTCAATGAGGACTGGACTCAAAACCTTTATAGAATGATGACCACTTAGAATTCCAGACACCATATTCTGCGCACCATATATTCCTTCAGCGGAGATATCTATACACAAGTTAGGACTCCTGGTGAAGCTTAGAATACAAAATCTTAGGCATGGCGCTTATCCTCTGATTTCTACCAGCCAAACATTTAGTTTCCTCACTTACAATTTGAAGTGGCTTATAGGATTTGATACTCACAGATAAAACAGATGAATAACCCTTAAAGTACGCCCTTTCCTATTTTCAGTTGTATTAAATATCTTATCATATCAGTGCTCATCAAGGCATGTCTTCCCCATTCTTTTTGCTTTGATCGTTGTCAAGAAAGCTCTCTCCACAGTTTGATATTTCATTGATCATTTCTAGTTTCAAGACAGTACATCTTAATTTGTGAGGCATAATTCAATCCCGTCCCGTAACAGGGGAGCTCATGAGAACATGTCCCAGGAATCGCATATAACTCGTCTAGAATTTGAAAGTTAGTCTGTGGCTTATTAAGCCTCACATTGACTTGGCCCTCATAACCTGATTCCTCAACCCAAACTAGTCACTTAAATCACCCCCAATATCTATTCAATTTTAAATCAAGCACTTCCAAATTCATTACAGGTATCGCAAGTGCTTTTGATTTGTCCAAAGTGATGGTTGCTTCTAACATATCATGATTCAAAAGTTAGCTCCATAACCAAAAGTACATGTATCAAAAGACTACTCTTAATCTTGTACTTCTTTGAACGCTCAACCAACACATACAAACTTCATTGAAATTCATAGTAGCAATGCAAGAATTCAAGCATAATTAAGTAAACTCAAGTTCAGGCATTTTATCAAACACCCTGACTGCAATACTCTAATAGCATTATTCTATTAACAATCTAAATGGTTTCTGAGAGAAAGAATGACCCTGTGACTTTTTCTTGTTTGGGAGTGGAGTGTTGGAAACAGATTTTAATAAAACAAAATTTGATGCAGAGAAGAAAGATATGAAAAAAAATGACAATCTGGATATTAAGAACAAACATCACGCAATTTTAGATCGGAAATTTGGGATCAAATGGTAGAAAATAGAGTAAAAACTAAAAAAGGGGAATTGGTAAGAAACACTTGTGAAGTCAATTGTAACCTCTGACTATCTCTAAAGACTAAAATACCCTTATTCAATAATATTTAATTATTTATTGATCATAATATATGCATGTATAATCATAGTATCCCGAGCTCATGATGATATACCAAACTTTCAATAAATAGCAACGCGTGTGAACAACTTGATAGGGGACAAAAGTGGCGCGTGAGACAGTGACCTCATAAAAGACAAACGCCTGAAACCACTAACAGAAAAGGGTCTGCATGTAACCTATCACCCTACCGCCCACATTTCAGAGATTCAGGAAGTAATGGAAATAAAATCAGAGAATATTTGTACGAGAGAGAGAGAGAGAGAGAGAGATACATTGTTATTGGTGTCACTGGGAGCGCTCCTGAGCCTTCTTCTATGGTACGTTTCCATGCTAAAAGAAGTAAGAAGTGCCTGTGTAGAACCAACCAAAACCAAATCAAAAAAGTGGAAGATTTTACTATCAAGTAACATGTATATTCTGTATGTGTAAAATGCAGATATAAGAAGTGTATGTACATGTACCTAAAGCAAACACTGAGAAAGGAGGAGTGAAGTTAGGGTTTGTAAGAGTTGGTAGTCAATAACATAAATGCAGAAACTCTATTTATAAACAAACACAATATGGAATCAAATCAAGACTGCAGAAAAATGTTGACCACTTACTTATTTGGAAACAAACAAATAGACTAAAAGAAACCTCAACACCCTTCAGAAGAAGAAAATTCACTTGAATCAATAAAGAATAACACACAAAAACATAAAATACGCACATTATACACATTCAAGCAAACACAATAATACACACATATACATACAGATCCTTGGATCAAGATCCAAAAACAACAAGAGTGGATGAGAATGAGAACTGAATAAATAAATGAAGGCACAAACACTCGTAGATGTTCAAAATACAACAAACACGAAACCAATGCCTCAACAATCGACAAATACATCTACTTGATTCACAAACATGATATAATCAGTACTAATGAGCAGTTTTTTTGAGAGAGAACCGGTAGCTTTACTGAATGAACAAACACACACACACACACGCATAATCAGCTCAAAAAGTAACAAACAAGAGCTAAAATCGAGATGCATCAGTTGATATTATTTGTACATACAATCGATTCAAGTGAGAGTGCAAACACCGAACGAGTGATCCAAAACACAAAATAACAAGATAACAGCAAAACATTAAAGCACACACACGGATATACATACAACAGCGAGAAGGCGATTCTAGAGAGAGAAGAGGCACACCTCCAATGAAAAAGACGAGTGTGTGTTTGCGTGTGTGCACCTGTGTATATAACTATATAATGAGAGAGAGAGAGAGAGAGAGAGAGAGAGAGAGAGAGAGAGAGAGAGAGGGGAGAGAGAGAGAGAGAGAGAGAGAGAGAGAGAGAGAGAGAGAGAGAGAGAGAGAGAGAGAGAGAGAGAGANATATATATGTTTGTTATTTTGTTAGTTATACCCTTTGCCTTGTGGTTTTAGTATACACTGATTTGCCAAACAATTCTTATTTGTCTTGGACTCATTTCATTTCTGTTGACAAACACATTTTTTTAAAAACACAAGAAGAAAAGAATTCCCTCTCTCTTAAATTATATTATGTGATTAAATGAGTCAAAAAAATAAATTAAAACATAATATAAATTTTTTGAACAAAAATTTAATTCCATGCTCTAGATGTTACTATATTTTTTAGGAGAATGTTAGTATTTTTGATCATATATAAAATGTTAGCAACTCATTTAAAGATAAAACTAGCTAAACAACAAGAGACCGTACCGTACTATCAACTTTTACAATTATGTATTGTATGCACTTTAAGCATTTTTTACCAAGGCAAAATGATCAAAATATGGGCCTAAGCTCAAGCTCAATCATCTAAGGAAGCCTATTGAACCAAAGAAAATTGGTTTCTGATTTATTTTCTTCTACTCCCTCTGTCCAAATGATTTCTTATCATTTGAATTGGACACGGAAACCACGAAATAAAAGTAAAGTATTAGAAATTGTTAGAATAGTGATGGGACCTATTAATATTTAAATAATTGATTAGAAAAATAGTGAAAGTTAGCGGGAAGAAATGGGTCCATTAAAGTTTTTAAATTATTAAAACTTTACTATATTAGGAAAGTTTTGAAATGTAAAAAATTGAATGGGATATCCCAAAATAGAAAATGATAAGAATTGAAATGAACAGAAGGAGAGGAAAGGTATAGTAATACATATTACACCAAAGACTTGGGGAGTACGTTAAGAACATAATATTATATCAAATAACTCAATTCAATATCGTTAAATGTTATTATAAACTATTTATCCGGTGTAACTAATATTTAACTTTCCAAAGAGAGTAAGGTTTAATTTTAAATCGGTCAATTAATATGAATGGAGAATGCCAAACTATACGCATATGCATACTGCAGTATGAGCAAGAGTCCGTGTCAATTGCTTGTCAAATTACCAAAAGTGTTCATACAAAATACAGTATGTACGTTCTTATTTAATCAAATCTGTGCTTTGACAATTCTGTCAAATGGCATATATAGCATATTCATTGCAGCTCTTGAAAACTGTATACCATGCTTCTCCAATTGAAGCTCCATCCTTTCAGGGGTATCAAGAAAATATATATACAGTCTGACTTATTGGAGTAGAGATACATGGAACCCAAATTAAACATGGGTCGAAATTTAGAATCGATAAATGCTGTGAGAATGTTAGCAACTTAACGCACGCCCAACAGAAACGACCTAATATTTGTCTGCATAAAATTGCACAACTGGGAAGGTGCATTACACCAACAACACACATTATTACACAATTTAAGGATGCAGTCGGATATTATTACAACCAGCTTTGGAAGTTTTGAGCATGCTGCTAAACTCCATCTGGAATCAACACGATAGAGCCTGATGTTTTCCTACTCTCAAGATCAGCATGTGCTTGTGCTGCCTCAGATAAGGGGTAAGTGTGATTTACACGAACCTTTAGAACACCTGATGCAACATTAGCAAACACTTCCCCGGCAGCTTCCAGCAGTTCATCACGTGTTATTGTGTAATTGACGAGAGAGGGCCTTGTCAGAAAAAGAGATTTTGGAGCAAGAGCAGACAAAGGTAATGGATCAGGGGAGCCAGAAGACTGCCCAAAGCTCACCATGTAGCCACGTGTTTTTAAGCATGCCAATGACCCCTGAATACAATAATTTCAACATAGAACTTACTATTAGAACTGTAAGTTGTTCAGTTTCATTAACTTGGAATGGCCAATTAATTTTCAAAGTTGTATTCAACTGTAGAAGACATCAAGGATACAACATCACTTAATCGGGAATATGACTAGATGTGCATGCCTAGGCTGGTGTGGTAATCAACCTGATGCTTATACACATGCAAATAACTAGTCACAATGGATATTGCAGTTCCCTTCTAATAGTAGATTAGATTGAAGGATGAAAAGCAATTACAGTACCTCAAAGGTGTCTTTTCCAACAGAATCATAGACAACTTCAACACCTTTTCCTGATGTTATCTCTTTCACACGGGTGACAAAATCTTCTTCTTTATAGAGTATGACATGGTGACATCCATCATCTTTAGCCTGTGCTGCTTTCTCTGTTGTAGAGACGGTTCCAATAACAGTAGCACCTAGGGTATTTGCCCACTGGCACAGAAGAGATCCTACTCCACCCGCCGCAGCATGAACAAGAACTGTGTGTCCAGGTTCAACCTGTAATACAAGCCAATATGAGTCTCATGTCAGGCAACACCATAATGCTATCAAAAGGAACACCACACGAAGTATGCAAGCAATAATTTTACTTCTTTTGTCGGATGAGTGATATTTGAGGTGAAAGGCACGTGAGGCACAAGACCCCCTAAGCCAAGGAAGAAAGCACCAACGCGAGGCGCAAGATTTACAAGTTTTTGAATGCATATAAATTAAATTTGAAACCCAATAAATATCAAATTTGAAATATCACACAGTTATATAATAACCAAGTGCAACTTGTTCAAAGGGAACAAAAAAAGATACAAAAAGTTAAGGTATTACATGTTCTACATAGGTTCACTCAGGAACCTTCCTCTTTACACAGTATGAGTTCATCTTATACTTTTATTAATGTTCAGGAATCATGATTACAAGCCCATCATAGTAATGCTTATTTAATGGTATACACATTAGAGGCAAAAAAATCAACCCCCCCCCTCTTCCCGCCAAATAAAAATCCCTTCAATATTTTTTCAGGCTCAGCCACTGGTAATAGCCCATTACTAATGATTATCACAACATAACTAGGTTTCTGACCCTATAAGTTATCAGGTTGCACATGTGAATACGTAGGATCTACACTTTCGGT
>PHNY01057363.1:887-17323 GCA_003724115.2 Anethum foeniculum
AAAAATTATTCGGTCCTAATGCGGCCAAGGGTTGATCAGCGATCGGTGGACAAGTAAATCCGACTGTTCAAACCTTTAGGAGTTCATCGATCGGTGGACAAGTAAATCCGACTGTTCTCCACTACATGAAGTAGACATTCTAGTTTTGAGTAGGCCAAGGTGGCATGAAGTTTCCGGACAATGTGAAGTCATTACCTATTTACATTAGCAATGCTTCCTTGATAGGTTTGTTGTTGCAAATGGTCGCCACTATCTTGATGTATTCGACATATTTTATGATCATTTGCTTGTACTTAGATTTTTAATATTATTTGTCATTTCTCTTGATTATTTTTAAAAAATCCAAGAACCCAGCGCGCACTTCAAATTTTCTAGGCATATTTAGAGAAGCAAGAACCAGGGCTGCTTGAAATTTTCTTTAAACTTTCTGATCAAAAGGTAAGCTTTATATGTAATCAGTGAAACGTTAATTGAGATCCTTTTGATAAGAAAGAAATGAAATGTATAAATTGGCTCCTTTGCGCTCTCAACTTCTTACCCTTTACAATTTGCCTACGTACCCCTATTTGCAGGCCCAATAGGGAACAAGAAACCTAAATGGGCTTTAGGCTTCGAGGCCCAATAGGGAACCTTCCGGAAACCTTCTCCAGCTAGCTTTAGGAATGTCCAACTATGAGGCCCAACTGCAAAGGCCCAAAGCTCGCCCGTAACCGCAGGACTTCACGGATAATGCATCTCCCTGGCCAAGGATAACACTCCGCTACCAGCTATCTCCCATGGTTACGCACGCAAGTATAGCCACGGTTCACCCCAAGTGCCGGACACATTCCTGTCCCCCGAAAGAGGAGCCCCCCACCAGATAACAGGACAGGTGATCCCAAGCTTTTGGGTGCAAAGTGCAGGATGACTCTAAAGTTCTCCAACGAGGACACCCGTTGGTAACAAGAACAGAGCTCCCAAAGCACACACCAAGACTTACCTCACATCCCCAATGAGGACACCCATTGACTACAGGAGGAGGCCTTCGGCATCAGGCAGACCCCTGGAGGCCTTCACGCTCACGGACATCCCCCTATGTGATCCGTTCACAGAGGAAATTCTTCAAAGAGTACCTACAAAAAATTTGTTAGTAAAAAACATCTTATATCTTCTTCCTGAAATCATGGAGCTTCCTTCATATCTGACTTGCTCTAAGCTTTGCCTCATACTGATTGAGGACAAGCCCAACTATCAAAATAACACATATCTTTTATTTCCCTAAGCTAGGGCACGCCCTTAACCAGGGTGCGTCCTCACCTAGGATGCATTCCATGCTTCCTTATCGTAGATCAAGAAACTAATTCCTTTATTCGTTTCTCTAGGCTAGGACGCGTCCTAACCTTAGGGCGCGTCATCACCTTTCTTGCTGTATCCTAAAACCTAATCCTTCATCCTTAGCCCCAATTTGATTCCAATTAACCCGTATTTGACCCGAAAAGATCCGTCACCAAATTTTGGCTATAACAACTACTCCCCAAATTCCATATGAGGTTGAAAATAAAATTAGAATTTTTAGCATTTAGGTTCAAGCAAAAAAATTTTCTCAACTTCAGAGGACACGTCCTTTCACATTGACGTGTTCTCAACTTTTACAATGTCCACGGTTCTCTTTTCTACAGCCAAGAAGACGCGTCGTCACACATGGTCGTGTCTTCTGAATTCAAAACGATTTTACCGCTTTACAGCTTTCAACCATTTTCTCCTTTCTTCACCTATAAATATTCCCAATCATTTTACAACCCTAATTTTACTCTCTCTCTCTCTCTCTCTCTCTCTCTTTTCAAAAACCACCATTGCCGTCGTTAAAAGCTTGAAGATCCCATATTCCAGTCATTCCTTGGTCTTTTTCTGATTTTAAACCGAGAAATCAAATCCATAACTCTCAAGGTACTTAATTCTTTCTTCTTTTTTTAATCTTCATCATTTAATTTAGCCAAAATGCTCAAAAAACTATTCGTATTCCATTTTTCCGCTTTACTATTCTTCATGAACATGTTGTATACATATGTGTATGTATATACGAATTACATATATTTTGCATCCTTGATTCCTGATAACATGTTTTTAAGTTTCTAGAGAACTTAAATTATTTTCTTAAAGTTTTAGTTACCATTAGGACATGTTATACTTCTAGTACGCATCGTGACTTCTAGGACGCGTCTAACTTTTTGAGACATTTTTTTTTTATCTATTTTTCAATATGGACGCGCCTTCAGCATTTTCTTCTTTTACTTTTCAGCTGGAAGGCGAAGGCGCGTCTTCTCCATTCCACCCTTTCAAGGAGCTTAACAAGCGTATAGGAATTTATTCCCCTTCACCAATATCATTTTCTCCTCAGCCTCCCGATTCACACAGAACCTCAGACTTCCTAAATGCTGAAGCTCAGTTAATCGAAGATTTCCATACTAAAGGTTTTGTCATGTCTTCCTTCAGCAATGACTCTATCGACCAGATTCCCCTTAGTTCTCGAATGAAGAAAAACGAAATGAAGCGTAAAAGAACTCCCACATCTTCCCATGCCTCAGCAATGAAAGACTAGACTGATGATGAAGTAATTCCATCTTCATCTCAAAAAACAACAAAAGTTCAAACCGCAGACCAAATATAGAGCTTGAAAACTCACCTTTTCATGAGGAGGGTGCGTCCTCCCCCAAAGACGCGCATTCACCCCTCAGGGAAAGTGAATTTGAGAAGAGAGCTCCAGAATCTAACCGCTTTTATGTTTCTCCTCAACACTCTGACCCTCCATTCAAACACTGGACACCATTGAACGAAGAACTTGACTTTGATTGGAAAGAACTTGAGAACAAGCTTTCAGAATAGGAGAAAAATGTATGGAGAAAGAAAGAAAAGAAATTGTCCTGTGTAGGATTAGAGTCAACTGTTACAGATGTAGAAATAGATTGGTGTATGAGGTACTACGATATGGAGGGAATATGGGCGCATCCTCTTAGAAGAATGAGGCCCCATATTTTCAATGTTGAAAATCTTAGAATTCCAAGAATGGTTCTAAGTCCAAAACTGCTATCATTAGGAGTGGGCGCGCCCTTACACCCATATATCAAAAAGATTCTGAAATGGTATGATGTAGCACCCATCCAACTTTCCCCCAATTCCTACAAGTTAGCTTGGGCTCCTTACATTACGTACCATGACCTCGAACTGGGCGCGCCCTCCATGAAGGAATTTTCCTTCTTTTTCAGCATTAGAAAGTCGAACCCAGGATATCACTTCTTGGTTGCCAACAAACAACACAACGACAAATGCTTCTCTGAGGGTAGAATTAGCCATGAAAGAGATTAGAAAGAATTTTTCTTCTATCTTTATGACGTGAAGAGGGTGAAAGTTCGTTTCAACATGAATCCAAGTAAGCATAGGCGCGTCCTGCTTTTTCCATTATTCTCGATTGTCTTTCATTGCTAATTCCAACCCACTTACCCTCTTTTGTTAATACATTTTTAGATAAAAGAGTTCAAAAGGAACTCTTTGGGAAAGCAAAGGAAAGAGCTGATAAGGTCTTAAAGTATGCTGAAAAGCACTTTAATCCGAAAACCCTTATAACAGAAGACAACCTAAAGCGTGTTGGAGCACTTTTTGAGAGGGTAGGTACAATCTGCAAATTTCACAAATTCAAAAGAGGAAAACCTGTACCTACCTCATCAAATGAAGAAAGTGATGAAGAGGCTGGTGAGTTAGACCCAACTGAAGAGCCAAGGAGATTGGATCTTACTAAGGGTAAAAAATATTACAATTTGGACGCGTCCTCGCGTATGACGCGTCATTGTAAAACTGTAGTTTGTTCTTCATTTAAATGCTATACTTTTTTCCATTCATCTGCATATTTTCATTATGCATGTTTTCATGACGCGTCCAGTTATACATCTTACTTAATGACGCGCCCTCGTTGATAATCATTTTTTGTTTCTTTTAACATACATGACTTCATTGCCAAAGGGATTTGCCATTGGGGCAACAAAGAAAGTTCCTAGGAAAAAGAAAAAGGCAAGAAGAGAAGACACACAGGAAACCCCCGCTTCTACTCAATCCATTCCTCTCAACACAATCTCCACTAAAGAGCCTGTCATCAAAAATACTAAGGACGCGCCCTCAAAGCGTCAAAAGCCAATCCCTCCTAAGTAATCAATGGTTCATGCTTTTTTGGGAGCTGCTTCTATTCATTACATTCCTGAGGAAGAATTGAAGAAATGGTCATTTTGCACAGAGGAGCAAGTGAGCCAATCAATGATTAAGGTAGCTGCAGAACTTCATTTCCACACTATCCAAAATCAGGCCATGAATTCCAGGATTAGGACACGTCTTGTGGCCTCATAAAATGAAAAGGGCAAGCTGCAGGATCAACTCAAGAGGTATGGGAACCAGTTGGATAAGTTGAAAGCAGACAAGGATGCTGAGATCCCGGAGTTGCAATTGGAGAATGTGCGTCTTGAGGGTGTGGTCACGTCAATGGAAAATGAAGTTAAAAAAATGAAGTTAACAAAGTTACTGCCTCTAATGTCGCTCTCCATCTTGACAAGGAGGTGTTGGAGGATGATAAGCTGCATGGATGGGAAACAGAGAAGAAAGTTATCAGAGATGAAGGCTTTTCTCATGGCTTAAACGAATGGTGTTCTGGTTTCATTGCAAATGATCCAGAATACACATTTGAAAAGTTTGATGCCGAAACCTAGCAATGGGTGAAGGACTTCAAAGTGAGAGATGCCGCCTCCATCAAGTCAAAGAGGAGATTTCTTGGTCTTGAGGACGACGAGGGCGCGTCCCCAGCTCCAAGTCCTCTCCAAACTCAGCCTCCTTCTCCTCCTCCAACTGGTACTCAAGACGCGCCAACCTCTTAGGGCGCGTCTTGTTTTATAATATTTTTGTGTTAAACTTTTCACGGGTACAGGTCCCTTTTAAGCCTTGCAAGTTGTAAACATTTGAAACTTTTGAATGTTGGTGAACTCTACAAGGCCATGTTGCCTTGGTACTTTTATTCATGCATATTTTATATTTTTGCACTTTAGCTTTCATAAATCACATGTCAAATCATGATGAGGGCACGTCATCATTTAAGGGCGCGCCTTGATGTGGGTATTCCTCAAAAATTAATAAGCAGCTTTTCATAATGTTTAATAAATGTAAACTTTTAACATGAGAACGCGTCCTCTTTTCAGGAAGCGTTTTTAAGAGGATAACCTTATTATACCACTAAGTGCCTTAACATAAATTTTCTCTAAGTGTAAAATGTGCTAGAGGACTTTGGGGACGCGTCATCCATTAGGGCGTATCCTCCACATTTTCCCCTGTAATACAATTCAAACGTTATTATCAATCGCACTTCTTTTTTGCCTTGGGCGAGTCTTCCTTTCCAGGCACGCCCTAATTTTCAAAATCACTTCCCATATATAAATTTCAAGAATTCTTCTAAGTAAAAACATGATTATCCTTCTTTTCAAAGCGCGTCATTCCAAAAGACACGTCCTTTACGCATTTTACTATTTAGGACGCGTACGTCTAAGTACTTATTCGTCTGTACTTAAAAGGGAAGGATATGAACATATTCTTTTCATCTAAGGACGCGTCATACCCTTAGGACGCACACACCTTACTCAGTAACGAACATTCTCATGGCCCATAATACATCAAACCTGGAATAAAAATAAATTCATTACATTGTGGGCGCGTCTTCTCACTAGGGCGCGCCTAACTGTAATGACTATGCCAAAACTTCATCAAATAATAAGACCAAGTAACAAGTAAAATTTCATAAATAATGCGCTCCGGTGTTGAGATTACACTGGTCCCAAGGCTACTATGCTCTTCGGGGAAAAAAGAAATACGATCCTTCAACTAGTTCTAAGGAAGATAGTACATGCACTACCCCCCTAGGCTAGGAGGAATTTTATTGCTACTAGTCTACTTATTCAGGCATAGCCTTACTTAAATCAACTGTAATAAATAATAATAGGTAAGGGGCCTAAGCCACACCTTACTGATAATATTTCCGTAAATGTTCTGCATTCCAAGCTCGCGGAACAAGTTTCCCTTCTAGATCTTCAAGGTGATAAGTTCCCTCCCAAAGCACAACTTTGATCTTGTAAGGGCCTTCTAAGTTAGCTCCAAAGACTCCATGACTTGCTATCTTTGTGTTTGGCATCACCTTCCTGAGTACCAAGTCACCAACCTTCAGTGGTTGTGCCTTCACCCTCTTGTTATGATACCTTGCTCTTTGTTGATATGCTGCCAACCTCAATTGAGAACTTGCCCTTGCTTCTTCTAGGAAGTCCAAGTGAAGCCTTAGATTTACCTCTGCATCTTCCTCGTTGTAATGATTTCTGCGAACGACCATGCACTAGTTTCAACTGGTACCATAGCCTCACATCCATAAGTAAGCAGAAAGGAGATTCCTCCGTAGTAGATCTAGGCGTAGTGTTGTAAGACCATAACACCATAGGCAGTTCATCAAGCCAATTCCCTTTGCTCTCTTCCAACTTGGCCTTCAAAGTACGCTTTATGATTTTGTTGATGGCCTCGGTCTGACCATTACTTTGAGGATGGTAAACTGCTGTAAAGTCTTTCTTTATACCCAGATTGTCACACAATTGTCGCAACTCCTTGCTGTCAAATTGTTTTCCGTTGTCAGAAACCAGTTTGTAAGGAATCCCAACCTACAAAAGATAGAGTTGAATACGAAATCTGTAATCTTCTTCTCAGTGAAATAATCTACTGCAACCACAGCATATATCTACTGCAACCACAACATATTTAACACCCCCCTTAGCTTTAGGAAGTTCTCCAATGAGATCAATTACCCACATAGCAAATGGCCACGGGCTAACCATGGAAGTTAGAGATGTTGCTGGGAGGGATGAGTAGTTTGCGAAGAGTTGGCATCAGTCACAAGCTCTGACAAACTTCAAGGCATCTCCCTTTAATGTAGGCCAATAATAACCCTGCCTTAGTATCTTAATGGCCAACGTACTATCCCCCGAGTGATTGCCGCAAATTCCCTCATGTACCTCTCGCAAGATGTAACTACACTCCTCTCCGTCAATGCACTTCAGCAATGGTTGATTGAAACCCCTCCTGTATAGAACACCGTCATATTCCACATACCTTGCTGCTTGGTATTGAAGGCGTCTTGCTTCCACCTTGTTCTCCGAAAGACTTCCACGGCGAATATACGCCTGAATTGGAGTCATCCAAGTAGTAACAGGAACATCATCAACTTGCATTACCTCTACCTCGGGAATACTTGGGATCTCTTGGATTTCTAAGGGTATGGCACCCAACAATGTCGCTTCCTTCTGCGAACCCATTTTAGCCAAGGCATCAGCATTACCATTCTTTTCACGCAACACACATTCCAATCTGACCTCCTTGAACTTCTGAAGGAGTCGCTGCACGCATCTCATGTACAACTTTTTCCTTGGTCCTCGCGCTTGAAATCCACCATTAACTTGGTTGACAACCAACTCCGAGTCACTACGGGCAATGAGATTGACAACTCCCATCTCTAAGCCATGTTCAATCCACTTATCAATGCCTCATATTCTACATCATTATTGGTTACTCGAAACTTGAAATGGATGGCACTCATGAGATAGTGTCCTTCGGGAGTTACTAAGATGACACCTGCTCCCGCGCCTTCGTTGTTCACAGCACCATCAACATGCAAAACTCAACAAGGATGTGGAAATTCTTCCTTGTGAGGGCTTGTCATATTTTCAAGGCTAGGCAACCCTGCCAGCACAATGGCCTTTCCCCTACTTCAGTGTCAAATTCCAAGAGTAAATCTGCAAGAGCTTGTCCCTTGATGGCTGTCCGAGGAGTATATTCCAAATCGAATTGCCCTAACTCCACAGCCCACTTCAACATCCTTCCAGAGGATTTAGGTTTGTGTAGGATCTGACTCAAAGGGTATGCAGTGCGGACCTCAATCTTATGAGACTGAAAATAAGATCGCAACTTTCGTGATGCCAAAATCAATGCATACACCAATTTTTCCATTCTCGTATAACAAGTTTCAGCGTCATACAACCTCTTGCTCACATAGTAGACTGGTGATTGCTGACCATCTTCTTCTCTGAGTAACACCGCGCTTATGGAATATTCTAAGACGGACAAGTATAAAATCAACGTCTCGTCATCAATAGGTTTAGAAAATATCGGGGGATTTCCAATTGTTCCTTTATCCTCTGAAAAGCTTCCTCACACTCTGGAGTCCATTTGAAATCCTTTCTTGCACCTTTGATTACTTTAAAGAATTCTTTACACCTATCAGATGACTTTGACAAAAAGCGATTGAGAGCTGCGATTCTTCCTATAAGACTTTGAACCTGCTTCACGCTCGTAGGAGACTTCATGTCAAGTAGGGCTTTGATTTTCGCAGGATTTGCTTCGATTCCTCTGTGATTAACAATGAAGCCAAGGAACTTCCCTGATTCCACCCCAAAGACGCACTTCTTCGGGTTTAACTTCATTCGATACTTTCTCAAAATATTGAACATTTCGTTCAAATGTGTGACATGGTCTTTAGCTTCCTTTGATTTCACCAGCATGTCATCCACGTAGACTTCCATGGTCTTACCAATCTGGTCTTAAAACATCACCAATATTTGATAGGTCGCACCAGTATTGATGAGGTCGAAGGGCATTCCAATGTAACAATACAATCCTCTATCCGTAATGAATGATGTATGATCTTGATCGGGGCCATATATGAGGATTCGATTGTATCCCGAATAAGCATCCATGAAACTCAACAAAGCGTGCCCAGCTGTTACATACACAAGTTGATCAATCCGAGGAAGCGGAAAACTATATTTGGGGCAAGCCTTATTGAAATCCATGAAATCAACGCATGTTCTCCATTTCTCGTTAGGTTTTTTCACAAGCACCGGGTTTGCCAACCAGTCTGGATAAAAGGATTCCTTGATCAACCCAACATCCAACAATCTGTCAACCTCTTCTTTTAGGGTAATTGCTCTTTCTCCATTCACTAGATGACGCTTTTTGCTGATTCCTTTCTTGTTTGGGTAAATGTTCAAGTGATGACACATGACCTCTGGATCAATTCCCACCATGTCAGAATGATTCCATGCAAAAACATCAAGGTTGGCTAACAGAAACTTGGTGAGCATTTCTCGTAACTCCAAACTCAGTTGGGAACCGATCTTCAAAAACTTACTAGAGTCATTTTCATCGATGAAAACTGGTATAGTATCTTCAGCTGGTCCTATTTTTTCAGAGATACAGGAATCCTAGGATCCAAGTCAAAATCAAAATTTCGGGGGTCTTCCACCATATCTTCCCTGGAGGGAGCATCCTAATTACAGGGCGCGTCCTTGCTTGAGGGCGCACCCTCCCCCGAGGCGCATCCTCATTTATGGCCGCCTCCTCAACGGGGGACTGTCGCAAACTTTCAAGTGTTTCACTTCTTCCTTCAAGCGTTTCCCCATTAATTGTTATCTGTGTAACCTCTTCGTCTCCCTCCTCCATGATTTCGATTCTAGGACCATTTTCAAGCATTAGCCGAGTAGAGATGAATGCTTGAATCCTCCTTTCTTCTGGATCCTCAATAAAGTAATGAACACGAATCTCTCCCCTTGTCATGTTTGGGATGACCTCGGAATTTGCCCCAGGCGTGTTATCTCTTTTGCCCTTTCTTCTTCGAAAACCTTTGATCGCTTGACGATAACATTCCCTTGAATCGTACTGTGAGGCACGAATACATCCTACCCCATTTGGCATGGGGAATTTCATCATCAGATGGTGAATTGATGTCATAACCCTCATTTCCTTTAGCAATGGACGCCCGACCAGTGCGTTGTGTGATGAATCTTGATCTAGCACTTTAAACTCTATCATCTTTCTAACTGAAAGAGGACTTTCTCCCAAGGTTACTGGCAACCGAATTGCTCCCATAACTTTAACTGCTTCTCCAGAAAAACCATAAATCCATCCATCTTCCACAGTCATGTCTCGGTCAGGGAGTCCTAACTTTTTGTAGGTACTGTAGTATAGAATATTCTTGGAACTCCCATTATCCACAAAGACCCTGTGCACATTCATTGGTCCAACCTGCATGGTTATAATCAAAGCATCGTTGTGCCAGTAATGCACCCACCTTGAATCTTCCTCCCTGAAAATAATGTCTGCAGCTTCACCCTTGAACAACTTTGGTGGCCTTACTTCCAAACTATTAATGTCAGTGAGAGGTTTGTACTTGGCCTCCCCAGCGTACCTTTCGAGGGCTCGGTTACTCCCATCGACTAAGGAATCACCCCCAAAGATTGTTCGGATACTACCGTCCCTTACATATTTAACATCACTAGGCTTTTCATCTTGATCCTGACGAGGAGGGCGTCTTTCGTCATCCCCCCTATGCTTCTTGACTTCTTTGACAATCCATTCACCAAGGTAGCCCTCCTTGATAAGTTGTTCAATTTCATCCTTCAAATGTCGACATTCGTATATATCATGCCCTGAGGATTCATGATATTCACAATACTTCTTCTTGTCTCTGCTTTGCCACGAAGATAGAGGTGCCGGATTTCTAAAGATTCCCTTATTTTTGTTCACCTCAAAGATGTGATCAATTGACGCTGCCAAAGGGGTGTAGTTGCTCACCCTCCTTTCATAGTTTGACGGCGGACTCCATTCCCTCCGTGAACTTGTTGCATTCACACGGTTGGTACTTCGGGCATTCTTTCGATAATCAAAACTAGCAGATCTACCTTTTCTTTTAGTCCTACTTTTCTGATAGCTTGAACTATCAGTCTTCTTATTGTCAGCCAGAGATTGCTCTATTACCTTGAAGGATTCTGCCTGTGCAAATACATCATCCAGCGTTGCTGGGTCTTTTCCCTGAAGATGCTTCCAGAAATCCGTTCCCACTTGCAACCCAGCAATCAGAAAACTTTTCAGTGCTTCATCTGTTGCTCCTCTTACCGCGGTAGACTCAGCATTGAACCTCTTGAAGTAGGAAGTGAGACTTTCATTCTCCTTTTGTTTAACGTTCGCCAAGGTGGTGACATGTGGGGCATATTTCACAGCTGCTTGGAATTTTGTTAAGAAGAAGTTTTTCATTTGATCCCATGATGTGATTACCTCAGGGCTAAGCCTTTGGAACCATTACTGCACGCTTTCCATGAATGTTGCTGCTAGGAGTCTGCACCTTGCCAAGTCGGGAACTTGATACACATCCATCTCAATGTTAAATCTTTCCAAAACTCCACGGGATCTGAATTTCCATTGAAACACAAGTCATTAATCGTATTGCGATATCCAGCTGGGAGTTGTGCTTCCCTCATAGCAGCAGAGAATGGGGAGGGTGCTTGAGCAGTTGTTGTGACTCTTCCTCCCTCAAGATGCGTAAGTAATTTTTTCAAATCATTCACATTAAAGGTTCCAACTCTCGGAATATTCTGGATGTTGGGTTATTGATCTTGTGGTAGAGGCTGTGGCGGTGTTGTCTGGTTGCCCTCCAAAGGTGGCGGTTGAGTTGCTTGTCCATCCCCCAGCGGTAGTGTTTGTGTAGTTTGTCCACCTCCCAGTGGAGGAGGTTGGGGAACCACATAAGGATGTGCTTGTGTCCCGTCTTGATGTTGTGATTGCGGAACCATCTGATTTGTGTTTTGAGCTTCCCCTTGAACTATGGTTTCTCCACCAGTTTGAGTTTGCACATCTCCATCATCCTGAGGACTCGTCCTATACCTTCCTTGGTCATAAGTTCCTCTCCGATATTGAAGGCGCACCTTGTAGGTTTGATATCCACGATTTTGGGCACCCCTTCTATAGTGAGGGCGCGTCCTGTTTACTTCATTAGAATTTGATGCAAGGGGAACTGTGTGAAGCATTCCACCCCCTGAGGGCGCGCCCTGTTGATTTCCCCTACCATATTGAATTTGATTCTCATGATTTCTGCCTGCGAGTTATGTGGGGAAGCTCACTCATGTCTGCGGTGCCTCACCCCTTGATTCCCTTGAGAATTGGGGGGCACACGCGTTTGATCATGGGGCCTCACATCTTCACGTCCCCCTTCTTTTTGCCATTCCAGCAACAACATCCTTAGATCATCATCCATCAGACGAATCCCAAGCCTTTCCTAAAGCGCTGTAAAATCTCTTTTTTCACTATCAGGTGGGTTAGCAGCATGACGAGATCCTCCTGGCTCGTCTCTTCCCTGATCCTGGAGATTTTCTGCGCGGCGATGTCCATCCATCGTGCGTCCAGATCTGTGTGGATGTGGGACTATACGATCTTCGGTATGCGTCCTTTCACACTCATCCGTATCCTCGCTGGGAAACTCCACAATTGGGGTAACTTCTTCGGAGTAATCCATCCTTCGTGGTATGATCTGGTAAGCGCCATTATTGATCAGTGCTCGCCCAGTTTGGGTTCCCCCCTCAATCATCGGAACTTTCGCTGGTGCATGTGTGATACGGGGATGACGATGACCCCTCCTTGTTCTTCGTCGTTCCACAGTTGTTAGTCTTGAATCAAAGTTATTCAAGGCATCTCCCATGTGATATAATTGCTCCATTAGATCTTTGTTGCTAATAAGCACGGGCAGATCTCCGCCGATCACTGGAGTTCGTGGCAGATCTAAACTTTCTGCGCCACGACCGCCGCTTTCACCAGAATCATAGTCATCTTTTTCATAAGATCCATCATCATGATCGTGAGACATCTCTTCCTCCTGAGATTATGATCTTGATCAGCGGCCCTCCTTCTAGTGCCAATTTGTTGACGGAGGAATTTGGTAACAACAAAATTTGAGGTACGTCGCCGGAATCAAGATCTATGACGGTGGTTCTTTACCGGAAAATTGAATGGAGTGTGGTGGTTGTATGTAATTGGTGGCTGAGACTGCTTAGGGTAAGTGGTGGCTCCTTTGCGCTCTCAACTTCTTATCCCTTACAATTTACCTACGTACCCCTATTTATAGGGGATCAAGCCAACGTAGTTCTTGGGGCGCAAGAAACCTAAATGGGATTTAGGCTTCGAGGCCCAATAGGGAACCTTCCAGAACCCTTCTCCAGCTAGCTTTAGGAATGTCCAACTATGAGGCCCAACCGCAAAGGCCCAAGGCTCACCCGTAACCGCAAGACTTCACAAATAATGCATCTCCCTGGCCAAGGATAACACTCCGCTACCAGCTATCTCCCTTGGTTACGCATGCAGGTATAGCCACGGTTCACCCCAAATGCCGGACACATTCATGTCCCCCGAATGAGAAGCCCCCACCAGATAACAGGACAGGTGATCCCAGCTTTTGGGTGCAAAGTGCAGAATGACTCCAAAGTTCTCCAACGAGGACACCCGTAGATAACAAGAACAAAACTCCCAAAGCACACACACCAAGATTTACCCCACATCCTCAATGAGGACACCCATTGACTACAGGAGGAGGCCTTCTGCATTAGGCAAACCCCTGGAGGCCTTCACGCTCACGGACATCTCCCTCTATGATCCGTTCACAGAGGGAATTCTTCAAAGAGTACCTACAAAAAATATGTTAGAAAAAAACATCTTCTATCTTCTTTCTGAAATCATGGAGCTTCCTTCATATCTGACTTGCTCTAAGCTTTGCCTCATCCTGAGCTTTGCCTCATACTGAGTAAGGACAAGCCCAACTATCAAAATAACACATATCTTTTATTTCCCTAAGCTAGGGCGCGCCCTCAACCAGGGTACGTCCTCACCTAGGATGCATTCCATGCTTCCTTGTCGTAGATCAAGAAATTAATTCCTTTATTCATTTCTCTAGGCTAGGAGGACGCGTCCTCACCCTTCTTGTTGTAGCTTAAAACCTAATCCTTCATCATTAGCCCCAATTTGATTCCAATTAACCCGTATTTGACCTGAAAAGATCCATCACCAAATTTTGGTTGTAACTGAACTAAGCTAAATGGATTGAAGTTATCTAATTTAATGGACCGGAGAATCTCTAATACCACTAAGTAATTGAGCAAAAGATATTATTGACTTGTGAGACCAAACTATTTACACTGTTATTTCCAATATAAAATTAACTTGCAAATTATACAAACAAATAATTTATATTAAAATTTTAAATCCTTCTCTAAATAACTTGAAGACATAAGTAAGTTTTTAAGTTTAAATTAACAATATAAATTTGTGGGTAAAAGGATCAAAATAGCTTAATTAATTATATTCACCAATATTTGCCTAAAATGCCAACTATATATAGGTGCTGTAATACTGTATATAACCAAAGCAAAAATAAAAAATGCATTTCCACCTGGATCAAGTAGAGTTCGGGGTTTCATTCGTGATGGATAGGAATATGATAATAGTAACAACCCCTTGAACAATTCCTCAACTGTAAAGATTTATTACGGCCATAAGATTCGTGCGCTCTTCACCCTTCATTGTCTTCCCCATACAACAACCTTCAAAGTCCAACCAGACTAGTCTATAGTTGAGTGGTCGTCTTAATTAAAACACTTCACTGCATGTACCAAGATTAAACTAATTAGATCAATTTTGTCAATTAAATCAAGGAGTGCTATTCATTAACTTGATAGGATTTAGTTTTATGTTAAAGATGAGAAATGGACATTTATATATGTTACCATACAAGCGAGTAAAGAGTTGCAGACTTGCAGTGCTTATGAATGCATGGTGCAATGATCACGCAATATCATATGGAATTTGTTATGGACGACAGTTGTAAAGTAAAGCTAGCTAAGATAAATTACTATCCCTCTGTCCCTCTGAATTGTATACATAATTTTTTTAAAGTTCGACACGCATTTTAAGGTGAATATAAAGTATACTTACGTAATTCATTTTTAAAATTTTCTTTTTCTGAATTAAACTTCAAGNATTAAAATTATTTATATAGCTATGTTATAAATGAGCGTTAAAATCCGTGCCGAGCCCCCGTCCCCCAATGTATACTACTCAGGGGGACGGAGGGAGTATCATGAAACCAACCCCTACACGCCTAAATATTTAATATACTTGGTTGTTAGTAAGTTCCGGTGATATTAATCAGCTAGCTAGCTCGTAGATTAAATACATGAAAAACATTTATGTGAAACTAATAAATTTTAGTTAGACAAGTGAAGCTTAAGAGTGTGCATGTTGCATGCACGTATCTATAAATAAGCCCATGGTAAAAAATTTAATTTCACCTCCTCATTTCGCACTATAATTTATTAGTATTTGTAAACATATATAATTGGCGAATGGATTTTCCTATGGTAATGGGTAAGTTTGTTGGGGTTGCTTTCTTGATTTTCTCAGTGGTGGCTGAGTGTCGAAAACTAGAAAATGCGAATGGGAAAGTGAAAAAGCCGGATTGGTTTTTGGATGGCCAGCCGTGGTTTACTAATAATGGTGGCTCAAAAGGGTGGAGTTTTGGGCATTCCTTTAGTTTTGGCAATGGGCAAGGCGGATTTATTATTGGAAAAAAAGAAAGCTTATTGCAAAACCCGATTGTGCAGGGAAAGGTGGTGCTGAAAGTGGTGGCGGAACCGGATTAGGAGGTGGTGGAGGCACTGGTTTAGGAGTAGGTGCTGGCATTGGCATTGGAAAGCACCACATAGGAAAAAAGGAGCATCATCATCATCATCACCATGGAGTAGGAAAGGGGCTTGGAGGTGGTATTGGCAAGGGGCTCGGTGGCGGAGTTGGCGGAGGAATAGGCGGTGGTGGTGGAGCTGGCGGAGTGGGTTGAGCTGGTGGAGGGATAGGTGGTGGCAGTGAAGCTGGGGGAGGCATAGATGGTGGGTCTGGAGGTGGAATAGGAGGAGGTACTGGTGGTGGGGGAGGATTTGGAGGGGGCTGTGGTGGAGGTGGAGGTGTTGGTGGAGGAGCTGGTGGTGGCTTTGGTGGAGGAGTCGGTGGTGGTGGTGCGGGTGGAGGTGGTGGTGGAGGAGGCATTGGTGGTGGTAGTGGAGGAGGCTTTGGTGGAGGTGCCGGGGGCGGCATTGGTGGTGGTGGTAGTAGTGGAATTACTGTCAAGGAGAAGCATACTTAAATGTAGGAGGAAGCTACTAGCTAGTCTGAAGTACAAGTGCATTCTCATGAGCATTATTATATTCTACAAATTTATCTCAATCTCATTAATTACTATATTATTATGGTGCTGTTCTTGAATTAATAATTGCAAGAAAAAGAATCCCCTCTGTTGACGGAGGAATTTGGTAACAACAAAATTTGAGGTACGTCGCTGGAATTAAGATCTATGACGGTGGTTCTTCGTCGGAAAATTGAACGGAGTGTGGTGGTTGTGATGAATTGGGGGCTGAGATTGCTTAGGGTAAGTGGTGGCTCCTTTGCGCTCTCAACTTCTTACCCCTTACAATGTGCCTACGTATCCCTATTTATAGGGAATCAAGCCTCACATAGTTCTTGGGGCCCAA
>PHNY01057371.1:11323-21734 GCA_003724115.2 Anethum foeniculum
TCAAACCGAACTAAACCGAAATGCATTAAATGGATTGGGTTACGAAATAATTTTTTATGGGTTGGGTTGAAAATTTACTAACCCGATTTAATTGGTTTGAGTTGATTAAATCCCTCAACCCGCCCAACTCGATCCGTGTACACCCTTGACATGAGTGCAATGCTTGGGAGGGCGAATTTAAGATGTCAAAAAGTTCATTCCACAAATTAGGAGGCAAATTTGTGGCTACAATTGTAGATAAAATATTAAATTGATATATTTTGTAAATATTGTTGACAACTTAGAAATATTTTCAAATAAGAGTGTCAAATGTGTGTATAAAAGAGAAATAAAATTCTAATATTTTTCATGACGTATCAAAGATTGACACCCCTGAAGGGTGCCAACTATTAGAATTGCTCCTGCTTCCGTTTTCTGTTTTACAGTAACTCAATAATTCAAACAAGATTGAAAGCTTCACTGGTTACACTGTTACACTTTTATGTCTCATGTTCTCACAGCTAAACATCAGCCAGCAAATTAGCATGAATCATGAACAAGCATTCAGAAGGAAGAAATGAAGTTAGTATAAAAATATGTCTTTTTTTACCGGTCTTCTTGATTTTTGCCGCATTATCAAAATGCAAATGTTCCTCCCCAAAGTAAGAAATAAAGTTGATATAAAAAAAAAAAAATGTATTTTTCTGGGTTCAGGTCTTTTTTTTTCTTGGTTCTGGTCTTTTACATGTACGACTATAGTAGTTCTATGAGTTATTATGATCTACTAAAAGTACAAGTTGGCAGTTGCAACTTAATGCACTCAAAACAAAAAGATGTTAATCCTTCATATTTGGTGCTGTTAGGAAGACTAAACTGTGTAGAACTAGTGTGACTTGAGGTATGCAATAGCAAAGGAAAGGATTTGGTACTAGACGGGGAATCCTAAACTTGAAACCGAAAACTATGATCGTGAAAGTTGTCACCCCGAATCAGTTAATGCGCGGACACTATTAGGTGTGACGAGGTGAGCAAAGGGAAGAATTTAGGACTAGACAGGGAAATTATTAACTCAAAATGAAAAACAATGATCATGAAAGTTGTCAACCAGTCAGTTGGTGCAGAGAAATGTGATAAAACTTAAAATGGATAATCTAATTCTTTATATTGTCAGGTCTTCTTGTCACTTAGGATCATCAGGCTTGACTAGAAAGTATTTAAGCATTAATTTAGATACTTGATTATACATATCCATGACTCCATCCATTCTTAATTCCTTCAACTCCTTATTCTCCTAACATATATACAATATAGCCAACTAACAGTACTGAGTAGAATGGAAATCAGCAAGGCGGTTCATGATAAAGAAACTCCTAAATAGTGGCTGAAGCTGAGCCTAGGTGCGAATCTAGGATTAGCGCCTGAAATTCTGCATGTCAAGGTGCACTATTTTCTCATGTACATTTTGCACGAGGAAATTCTTCAGTGCACAACCTCTAGGAGGCCATCAGAATATACATACATGGAGAGGGATTTAGCCAGTTAGAAGACATTAGGAGGGAATGGACATCAGAATGCACACAAGAGGGAGAGGGAAGTTTTCACTTGGACAAAAAACCACAAGAGGAACCATCTGAACTGAAGCTCGACTTAAACCTGAAGCTGTAATTGAATAGCCAGTCTCTTTAACTAAGAAAATTTTGCCCCAGTCTTCTATTATGGGTTTCAGTGATCTTTTCAATTACACTGTCACTTGGATAGAACTATGAGGATAATCTGGACTCTAGGCCTTAATTGGTACGGTGGATTAATATAGAAGCAGCATGAGTATTTTTATATCTATAATTACTGTTGTATGGCTATAGTTCAAGTCCTTTTTGTTTTCAGTCCCTCGGTTCAGAAATTGTCCTACCTCTCCAACACCAAGTATGTACATTTATATTTTCTTAGATGTGTTCTACCAGGTGTGAATCAATGTAGTGGTAATACCACAAATCCAGCTACCTTTACAATTACACCTAAGATCTTGCATAATGTATGTCTTCCCTGTGAACTGAGCTCAACGTCTCAACGAAACTGACTTTACCAATAATCAAATCTTACACATTTTCACATCCTAGAGACAGCAGAAAGCAGATATATTTGATATTTTCTATTAACTATCTACCTAAAAAACGTGCTTATTTTGCTAGGCAGCTAGTTCAAAGAATTTGATGTGAAGGGAATTGTTTGTCCAACAACCTACGATCAAGATGACTTTGGCAAACTTAGTTCTTGTCCAACTAACCTGCCCAATTCGTTATGTATAAAACGAAATCTCAACATCTAGTCTTTGGAAATCAGAGAAATTCAGAGGCCAGATAATATTGGAGGATTAATAAGATTGCACTGTATTGATGAAATGCACTCTCTACTTGGTGTGATTTTACATGCCCAATGATAAGAATGTTACTTCGCGAAAATGTGGGTGAATAAGATAGAAGAGGCAAGATTTCAAATAGTACTTGTTGATAGACATGTTCCAATGTTTCATTCTCGCCAAATATAATGTAGAAATTCACATTGTTCATATTAAAAATGCTTAGTTCTTAACATGTGCCCAATGGACCAAAAAATTATCAGGCTAAAACTGGAACACATAAGTACACAACCCTTAGAAGTTCTTACCACTTATACAATGTAACATGATCATAATCTTGCACAAAAGTACTTGACATATTTTAATACCTAATTCACCGCAAGATTTTCTTAATCAGTACCTTGTCCCTTGATACTTTTTTGATATATTGCAACTGCTTCTTGCATCACTTTTGGGTGAGATATTGACTCAATTCTTTTCGCCATAAATGGACTAGGTCCATCTTTTCCTGTCTTATTCCTCAGTACCACAGGTGCAACTTGAGGATCATAGCCAGCAGATGCAGATAAAAACATTCCAATGAAATCTGCTTCTTGTTCATGCCTAATGACAAAGTAATTGTTTGAGCATGACCACTAATACTACAATACAAATCCAATATGGCAGTTTTCTTACCGTCTACCAAATATGGCTTGCGAGATGTTAGATTAACATACTAACACGATCAAAATATTAAAAAAAAAAAATCCAACTTCAAAACAGGGATATACTAAAATTCCAAAATGCTAGTGGTACTAACAATTGTCAAAAGGTTTAAATCATAACTACTGAATCCTAAATTTTCTTTTTGGTACATTCTAATATATATCATAGATCTCTCTTGAACGTCCTCTAAGTTTCGGGAAACTTGGATCTTATTAGCATTTGTTTCTTGTGACAACCCTAAGTATGTATGCCCGTTGACCATTGCATTGTTGAGTGCTATTGGAACAGTCTTTACTCTAATACCTTAGCTCATAACTGAGGACTTTCCCCACACTTAATAACTAGCAGCTCCTTCCATTCAACAAACAACAATTCATTTGGATAACCCAACATGCATATTTCCATATTCCAGGAACTGTCATACCATTTTCCATTCAAGAATCTTCGTGCACCTATGACAACCTAGATTTTTATCTGACTGTTAACATTATTCATGAGTTTATATCAATAAACATTAACATTGCCACCAATCAAATTTCACACAAGTTTGCAGAAGGTTTAAAAAGACGATAAGTGGTATGTTTAACATAACATATATTTCCAGTGTTACAGCAGCAGAAGTGGATCCAACAACAAACAACGATGAACACTGAATTCATAGTATGACACCAGACACTAAGAAGAAATCAACACTAACAACTTAAGTTCGGATAGAAACGAAAAAAAGACACTAGTGTGATTACCCATGTATTATCTAACCTGAGATTATAATATGAACGTGGGCTTTTTCCATGCTTTACAAGGTAAAACAGCCAAAAGGGAATAAGATTGAATACAAGCTCTCTCAGTGAATGGCGTGCAACAACATGCCCCATCTATACAAACATAAAATACAAGTGTTAATGAAACTTAACATATATTTAATAATCCGATAACAACTAATTTGACAGTAACAGTAACGTACCAGATGTGCAATTGAGAATGCAACCTCATCATCAGTCTTGTAATAATCACACAAAGCCGAGGCTACAAGCAGCCTCCCAGTCCGTGTATACCAAGCATGAACTTCAGGACGAATTCGGACTATAACCTCCCATTTTCTACCCAACAAATTGCCACTTCCCATAGCCTCGTCAGGCCATTCTTCCCCAGCTAATATATGATGCTTTCCATCCTCCCTTTCCAGCGCCTTAAGCAATTTTCTCGCAATAGCTCTAACCCGAACACAATAACACAATGCGGGTGAGCATCAGCCAGCACCATTTCACTGAAACCATCGTCACCTAAAACTCCATAAATCCGATCAAAGAACGGAAACACAACTAGGCTCTGTTTAGTATAAGGTACACTCTCAAATTTCCCAAAGAACCCAGTAAGATAACCCAAATACTCAACTGATGGCGCAGTTTCGAACTCAACGACAGGATTCCTATCAACAAAATAATGCCTTATTCCAACAAACTGACCAAAAGGGTTGCCTAGTTTTTCATTAAAACCCAACCCCAACAAATTATTAAGACCACAAGAGTTACTTAAACTTGGTGAACTAGACTTAAACCCCAACAAATTATTAAGACCACAAGAGCTGCTTAAACTTAGTGAACTAGACTTAAACCCCAACCAATTATTAGGACCACAAGATCTGCTTAAACTTAGTGAACTAGACTTAAACCTCAACAAATTATTAAGACCACAGGAGCTACTTAAACTTGGTGAACTAAACTTAAACCCCAACAAGGTTTTAGAAACAACACAACTTTTACGAGTACTGGACCTGCTTAGTGTTGCTAAACCAACTGATTGAGACCTCAACAAGTGTTTAGAAACACTGGAAAATCTAACAGTAGGGTTGCATTGTCTCAAAAAACCCAACATTCTTGCAAAGAGATAATTATATGTATGGAAATATCAAGAAATGTTTGATAAAATGAACTCACCCTAATGTAACTAACAATAATTCAAGAGAGATAAATCTTCTTGTCCAAGATACAAAAGTATGGTAAGTAATTTTTTAATCTCAGTTTTCAAGATTGTTTGATACACAAAAGAAGAAATCTTGCAGCTAGGTAGACTACATGCAGTACACATATTTTCCTTTAATGCCAGACATGTAACAGGGCCTTTGGCATTTTTAGTTGAACAAAAAAAATCAAAATATTGTTGTGTATTGGTTGAGCGTCTTTACTGTCTTAAACAGGTTTCATAAAAAAATTATATATAATTTAGACTTGCATTTACAGAATTTGTTTTTTGAAATTTTATAAATGAATTATTAAAGACTCTATATATGTTGCTACATTTCAAACCAATGTTTAAAATTTATTATTGTAATATTTATTGAGCTCCCAATATCTTTCTTTCTTTGACTTTGCAATATGTAATGGGTAAACTAGAAGGATTAAGCTTGAAATATGTAATGGTGCAATTATAGAAGCAGTACTTGTATGCTTGCATAATCTGTACAACCCCATCATGATTTTTAAACAAAATAACTGAACATAATAATTGAACATAAACACTGGAAACTCCTCAAGAAACTATGAACTAAAAAGTAAATACTAAGCTGAATCAGTTTATGGGTACTGAAAGTATTTGCGTTGTAGTTGTGATTGTCAACTAAAAAACATTGATACAAGTTTTCTTCTACTAAATATTGAAATAATTTCAAAATAAGGTCAGCTATTTTCAAAATTTATTTCCCCAGGGAAGCTGTAAAGGCAATATCGAGTAGTGCTTTATTTTCTTTTGGGTTGCAGAGATTATTTTCATACACATATTAAACAATATATTTAGAAAATAAAGGGCTGTACTTCAGTACTACTGTACTGTCATCAGGTTCCCACAAAAACATTATATATTCACTAAAAATATTGAAGATGATGAGCCTCACATTTTGGAATTTAATTTTCTAAAAATGTCATTTTTTTTCTTTGGCTCAGCTCATGAGCTGCACTAAACTTCGAGTGCCCCCATTTGCTCCATCAATTCATCAATTGAATCAACTGTATTAGTTATTGTTCACGCTAAATCAACTTTTTTTTATAATTTTTATACACTCATAAAACTCCATCAATTCATCGAAGCATTTTCAAAACAACCAAAATTGAAATATATATGTGGACCACACTAATTGATGACATTAGCAAGTCCATATTCAATTGATGGAGGGGGTGATGAATCAATGGTCCATCAACAATTGATGGACCAAAAAAAGAGTAGTGCTAGGGGTCCCAAATTGGGTCCAAAAAGAAGTTTCAAAATGATGTGGCATAGGTGATGTGGCAGTTTGTGTTATTTTTATTGGTGATATTGGTGTGAATGGATGGGGGGTCCATCATAATTAATATTATTACGACCAATCAGAACATGCCACGTGTAATTTGGGAACCCTTTTGGGATCCAATTTTAGGTACCTAGCATTATTCGCAAAAGAATACCTACTACATTCTACTATTCCACTAAAACATCAATTAAGCCCATGAATTGCTTTTTCAATGCTTCCCGGGCATACGCTCTTACGGTGTTATCCGGTGTTTGATTTTGCAGCCATCATTTAAACCCCAAGATTTTACTTCTTCACAACGTAGAAAATCAAATCTCTAGACACTTTAACACCAACTGAACCCATAAACGTAAAAACAAAAGCACAAAATCTGTATTATCTAGAGTCTACAAAGATAGGAACATAAGATGGAACATATATGTGGATACAAATTGTTCTTTCAAAGTGATTTTACTGTTTTTCTTCTCTTTTTCAACCGCTTTTTCATATCACAACTAGCACCATCACAGAGCTCAATTTGGTAAGAATTCACCATTTTGCATACCCCTCCTAAATATAGTTTTCCGTACTTCTATTAAAGACAAGAATTGTTATATTTTCATATTCATCTAAGTAAGAAGGGGGTTGTTCCTCAGCCAGCGTTGGATGAGATACGAAACATTGCGGCAGCACTCTCCTACCGCAATGAAATATAGAGTGGAGATAAGAGATACTAACGGCGAAGCTTAAAACTAAAACTTCCATCCTGGAAGTGAAAAGTGAAATCGGTCGTATCGGTGTGAATGGCAATCATCATATACTGTACATAAAGAAGAGTTCTGAATCTTAAACTTGTTCATCAGTGTGATTTTCATATAGGTAAAGAGAAGTTCTTGATCTAAAGAACATTACTTTCCCATTCACTTTTAAATACGAATGAATCAGGAAGTACAGAACGGAGAGTGAAGATAGGAGTCTTGCTAGGAGAAGTTTAGAGAAGAATTTTCTTCTACAATATTTGAAGAACTGTCTAGTCGCTACAAGTTCTTTATATTTAGCATATAAAAGAAGAAAATGTCTCGTTATTATAGTCTTACTACTCAGTGACGAAATAATCGCTAAAAGTAAACTATCCAATAAGAAAACTACTAAGAGCAGAAATAATCGCTAAAAGTAAACTATCCAATAAGAGAACTACAAAGAGCAGATATGGAATTTCATTAGTAGGTAGAATCTGGTGGTGCTAAATTTTTTCTTTAACAATACAATATATACGGCCAACTTATGGATCCATGCATCTCCTACTTCTCCACAAGATATTCTCGGTCAGTACACTGTCCCTTCATTCTTTCTTCATACACAGAGACTGCTTTTTGCATCACTTCTGGTTTAGACACAAATTCAATTCTTTCCTTCAAATGAAGAAGAGGTATCATACTTCCCTTCAGTTTTTTCAAGTCTTTTTTCATCTTTCTCAATGCCAAAAGTGCAACTCGAGGATCAAAACCAGCGGATGCAGATAATAACATTGCAATGTAATCTGCTTCTTGTTCATGCCTGAACGGAGAATTAACAGTGTTACTGAAGAAAAATCAGAAGATGAACAGGAGGATAGCTACAGAGCGTTCTTCACACTACCACTTTGGCATATAGGAAAATCAGGAGTAAAAAACACATTAACAAGTGAACACAAAAAATTTAGAATGCTTCAGCTCTTTTACTAGCATATTATGACTTGCAAAACGTGTAAAACAACAAAGAATCGCCAAGTAACAAGATCGGCTCTAGATGGTGCAGGAAGAGGTAAAGATATATTTGCAAGTGTTTCAGCAGCTGAAGTTGTATTCTTCAGTAATTACAAAAACGGCTTTGCCAAGCATTGATGACTAGTAAACTGATGAACACGAGTTTAACAGATCTACTAGACAACAACCTCTATTTCTTGCAAACTTAGCACTAGAAAACTGACATTATCAACTCTTTCTAAAGGTGCATTATCAACTCGTTCTAGAGGTGTTCCTACAAAATACATATAATGAATATCATGGAAAAAAATATTGGTAATGCCTATATCTGCAATTTTCACAGGAAAAATTTAAGAACATCCGACAGTTTACTAAACATATCAAAGTTTTGCAAGGCATATGGTAATGTCACTAATGTGTTAGAAAGTACTGTAAAACAGATAATTGCAGAGCAGGAAAACAACACTAGATTCAATAATTATAATCTCCCCAAGATTTCACATAACCTAAATACTATAAAAAGTTCAAGTAGACATGGAAACTATAAACTCTAAGGCCAGTCTGTCACCAAAACAAATTAAACCACTAGCTTAATTAGATAAATATTCTCACCACAAATAATAAGAAATTTCTGGATCATAGCCATTTATAAACCGGTGATACAGCTTGAATGGAAACCAAGCAAGACGTCTTTGTGCATGCCGAGAAACTACATGACCAACCTATTCTAACAATAAACACAAGAGACCAAGTGTTAATCATATTGCACACTAATTATTAACTAATCAAAAGGTACTAATTTCACGAAACAAGAACACATCACATATACCTCATGTGCAATTATGATCGCTAGCTCTGCATCTGTCTTATAACGATCAAACATACCCGTAAACACAAGAATCTTCCCAATATTAATGTAACCCGAACAAGCCATAGGAACATCCAACACAAAAAATTCCCAATCTATTCCCTCCTTCAAACTAACCGTCACGGACTCGTCATCTTCCTTCCTCCTACAACTCTTTATTAACTTAGCCTCCCCATCGTCCCCGACAAGCCACCGTTGGTCAGCCAACACGTGACACCTACCAGTCTCCCTCCGTAACGCCTCAAGAAGCTTCACAGCAATCGACTCAACCCGAACACACAAAGGGTGATCCTGGGACAGTACTTCCCCCTTCTTGTACCCCTCCTTAACACACCTAGTATAATATAACTCCCCCCATATCTTATCAATAAACGGGAACACATAAACAATTCTATTAGTAAAAGGGACTATCTCAAATCTTCCAATCAAGAAAGTTACAAAACTCAAACACTTTATTACAGGCCAATACACATAATCTTGAAACTTATCAACAAAATAATGCCTTGTTCCAACAAAATGACTTAATGGGCTATGTAATTTTTGATCAAAACCCAATCTTAACAATCTTTTAGGACCATTAGAGATTCTAACACTAGGCAAAGTAGTGTAATGACTTGAAAACCCTAAGTACTTGTTAAAGATTCTAACTTTAGTTAAACTAAAAGGATTAAGGTTGTAATATGTAAAGGTTGAAGTTTTAGAAGCAGTATAAATATGTTTGTATAATCCCATGGTTTTTTAACAAAGTATATAGATACATTCAGACACTGACAAACCTGAATCTTCAAGTTCTTGTTTCTGAAGACAGGAAGTTTGTAAGACCCGTTGTTCAATCACTTTATTGAAATTACTTTTACGAGATGGAGGGTTGTAAAATTCGAGAAGAGTAAAATTTTGATAAAATAATTAAGTCGCATGATTAAATAACAATAAATATTTAATTCAAGTCGGCGCATAAAAATGTATCTTATGCTTGGACTTCTAATTCTACCAAATATATCTCGTGCCCTAATTATTATCGGCAAAAAAATAGGCAGTAATGTAAGATACTCCTTCCCTTATCACTTGGATTGAACACCGAGACCAAAAAATAAGAGTAAAGTAGTAAAAGTGTAAGAAAAGTGGTATAGTGGTGGGATCTATTAATATTTAAGTAATTGATTAGATAAATAGTAAAAGTTAGTGGAAAAAAATGGGTCCATTAAAATTTTTAAATTATTAAAACTTTACTATTTTAGGAAAGTTTTGAAATGTAAATAATTGGATGGACATCCCAAAATAGAAAATGATAAGAATTGAAATGGACAGAGAAAGTATTATTTTAAGAAATCTCGGGACTATAAAATTCGAACCATATTCGAAGATCCAAAGTAGTGATAAATAAATAATTTTTTACTACTTAGGGGTTGTTTGGTTGGGGCTATGTAAGTATCAGGTATGAGTTTTAATGATTCTATACTCATACATGTTGTTTGGTTCAATTTCTTTTTTTTTTT
>PHNY01057404.1:2132-15799 GCA_003724115.2 Anethum foeniculum
GAAAAACTAAAAAGATAGAAATTAAATATTCAGAAATGGAGGAAACGGGATGAGAGGATGGGTGGGATGGATGTGGGTATGATGGAAGAATGGGGCGATGAAGGGTGGGTGAAGGATGGGTGAAGGCGGCCGACTCTCAAAACGAGGATGTTGCAGGTGCGAGAAAAAAAAAAAAAAATTCATGTAAAGTGTAGTTTAATTTACAATTTAATTCACAAAGGAATTTAATATCTGAACCAAGTTTTCTTGCATGATTCCCATTAAATTTTCAGCAATCAGACTAATGATCTTACAGTATTTATTAATGCTTAATAATGGTGAAAGAAATTTTTTATCGAAGACAACTGACTTTTGCTAACAAATAAATTACGATATTTGCATACCTGTGCGCATAATAAATACTCCCACCGTATACACGTACACTTTTTAAGAAAAAATTTGTTTCATATTAGTTGTAGTTTATATTTTCAAAATTAACTCTACACCACCTATCTCTAATTTATATTTCCAAAATCAACCATATTTCACATATTATATTCAATTAATATAATTAATAAAACTTTTTTTTTATCAATATTCACATTTCTTAATATGTGTAATTTTTTGAAAGTGAACATATATTTTGAAACGGAGGGAGTAGTACTTCGTCGAAGTGTTTAATTCAAGTGAGTTTAATTCCCGGTAAAAAGAAAAAGGTACACAGATGATACAGAATTTCGTACCCTTAAAGAAAATCATTCATCTCATCCCCTAACTTCACACAAAATCTTACAAATCATCAAAGTTCTGTACGTCAAATCCTCATTAAAAATTCAATATAAGCTTAGAAAATATTCGTCCTTTGATAATTCTCGGATGAGGAAAAATCGAACCCAGAATATTCTATCTGACGGAGCATTAGACTTGCTAAGAAGCACATATGAAAGTGAAAATTTACTTCCGTTTATTTGCCGGAAAATAACTTCATTTTGAAAAATATTTCTCTAGTAATATATTTTCAGGAAAATATTTTCCCGGAAACTGTTTTCCTTGAAAATATTTTCTAAAAAACAAATTCTACGAAAATTTTTCGGGAAAAAAGTTTCTCGGAAAATTTTCCCGACTAAAACTTTTCTCGAGAAAGGGAAAAAAATTTCCTTAAAAAATTCTCGGGAAAAAAATTTCTCGAAAAAAAATTTAGGGGCGAAAATTTTTCTTGGAAAAAAATTTCCCAAGAAAAAATTTCTCCGAAAAATTCTTGGAAATAATTTCCTGAGAAAGAAATTTCTCGAAATATTCTCGGGAAAAAATTTTCTCTAAAATTTTTGTCCGAAGAAATTTCCCTAAAAACAAATTCTCGGGAAAAAAATTTCTCAGAAGTTTTTCCTGAGAAAAAAATTTCTCGGAAAATAATTTGTCGAAAAGTACTCGGGAAATTTATTTATTTTCGTGAAAGATTTTCTATACGAAGAAAATTACGAAAAATGGAGAGATGACATTCAGCTTGGAAAATGTTTTCTCTTTCTAAAAAGGGTAAGTCGTCGTCTTGAAAATCATCATTTTTCTATTAGAAATTTTCATTCACCGAAAAATATTTTATTTACCTAAGCGCAAAACAAACATAGAAAAATCTGGAAAATATTATTCAGAAAATCAAACAAACGCATACAAATTATTTTCCTGGAAAATATTTTTCAAAATGCAAATAAACACCGAAAAATCAGGAAACAAACTGAGCCATTGCTCTGTTCTTTATCTGCTTTCTTCTCTAAATAAAATTTGGAAGCAAGATTTAAGTTTAGACATGTTAGTACAAATACATCTAGCATTAGCTGCCGAGAACAAATTAATATTAGTAAGCCAATCAATGGAGGTGTCTCGGTGAATGCCCTAAGTTATAATGAATGAATGTGAGAAAATGAAGTATATGATATCCTGAAGTTGAGCTTGATGATATCATTAAAAAAAATGCTCCCCTTGGTGGTTGCGAAAAAAAAAAAAAAAAAAATCTCTCTTGATGTCTCAGATGCAGGGTAGGACGTAAAATGTTCATTAATAGTTGCAGAAGGCATAGCGAGCTGTCATGCTTCTACAGAACTGTTGAAGGATTTATTTTCACTTCATAGTACCCTCGGCAAGGATGCAACTCCTCTTCCACCATCTAACTCTCTCCCTCTGAAGCCCTCTTTCTAGGACCACTAGCTCTTCCGACAAAAGGCAAGACAGAATGCCACTTCAACAAAAAAAAGGTTACCTAACAAATAATGGATTTGAAAACTTAGAAAGCATTATGCGTGTAGGGATGCAGAAGCCAGAATGTTCCCGAGTAAGGATGACAAGGCAAAAAAAGAAGCAGAAGGACGTATATGGACGCTTAGAATGGAGAATGAGAAGTTGGAATAAGAGTACCCGAGAAGCTAGCTAAATTGTTTGCAAGATACTGAGAGTAGGCAGAGAGAAAAAGTGGTGGTCCTCAAGGTTTTTGATGATTCAGACCTTAATTATCATAAAATGAAATCGAGAATGAAATATGATATTCCTAGGTTTATCAGAGAGAATGGAGAACAAAAAGCAGCAGTGAGTATGACCGTGTCCCGTCTATCTTCTCAGGTGATGCCAATAGCAACTGATAAGAAACATGGTAGTGTTTTTTAATCTTTTCTTGTTTCATATGTTGACAATTTGGATCTTGTTTGTTATTAGAACAAATATAAAGAGATAGTTTCTGCGTGGAGATTTGAGTTGCTTTGTATTGTACCGCTGTTCTGGTTCCTTTACTTTTTTCGGCATTGCTGTTAAAAATGTCAGTACGAAATCTCTTTCTATGATCCGTGTTCAGAATTCTCAGCTGCTAAACTCTGATACCAGAGAAAGTTGAAGAAGTTTCGATCTTGATACATACCTTTAAATTTAGTTGTCAGTCCTATGTGCTTTCCATTGTAAGTCAAGATTTGATCACAACTTATGCACCAGCTTGGCAAGCTTTTAATTAAATTTTGATCTTAAGATTAACTGATTATTGAAGTGATGGGGAAATGGCTTGTTCAGTGTGCGTGTTTGTATCTCCATTGCATGTCTCTAAACAAATAATTAAATTTCTATATCATGTTTTCTTGCTAGCTGGCTTTCATTATTAGTACAGATTCCACGCCAACCTTGAATAGAAAAAACACAAGGTGTATTTCAATAAACTGAACACCTGTCCCACACTGTTTATGATTCCTTCTTGTTACATCAGGTATGATTCTAAAGATGAATAACAAAAAAATAGCATACACAACAATACAACACAGAACATGTCATAGAAAAGTTATCAAGAGAATGAAATGTAAAAGGAAGAGGCCCGACTTCTTTTGACAGTATCAGTAACGTCTTGGAAGAATAACAGCAAAGCTAACTGCAATTCCGAATAGAAGAATCAGCAGACCAGTAAAATTCATTATCAGAGCTTCTTGACTGCGGCGTAAGCCTAAGAAAATGAATCTCTCTACCAGGCCAGTTTCCGCGGATAATATTGCCATTAAGAAAATGACTACACCAAAGAACACGTGATATGGCGCCATTCTTGACCTTGTTCCTGATTCTGCACCTGGGAATACGAACGAGAAAAAGGCGAAGAGGAACTGGAACAAGAAAGAATGAAATATTACTAAATGTACGTCAGGCATTGTTGTAAGTTGCAACAAATCTGTTGTGGATGTCTAGGGTCGTGTATTGATCAGTTCCATAACTTAACAGGCTCTCATTGAATATAGAAAATTCAAGACTTCACTCTACTTTAACATAAGTTAGTAGAGACTGCATTTGTAAAGTAAACCAGATTTCATTGACAAAAGAGATGGTTGTACACTCGTACCTGCAAGCCGAATAAGCAGAAGGTTGACATGCCAATCCAGGAATGTAAAGTGTACATATCTGGGATCGAAAGCTCGTTATGAAACTTGAAAACTGCATAAATTCCAATGATTCCACATGTCAGTGCGATGGTATGCAAGATCAGGTGAACTATTTTCTGCGTCTCTCTTTCTGCAGCGACGGTCTTGTATGACATGATTGCTGATTCATAATAATACACAAGCATTCAGTCAGTCTTGCCATGTCCAGCTTTAAATAATGTTTGCAATTAAATTTATAGCTGCTTTGAGAAATCAATGATGTGCAATTTATGATGAACATCCACAATTTAGTTAATTCTAAAATTTAGTTGAAACATGGCACCAATGAACTAAACAACTTAAGTATAACATATTACCTTCTCCTGCTACCAAAACAAATCCAATAGCCATGAGAAGTGGATGCAGCTGAGCAGAAGAGATAAAAAGAATTCAAGTCAGAAAAATATAAAGCATGAACAAAGTACAAAAAAACTAGTATGTTGTACATGTGTCGAAAAATACGTTAAAGATCTTCTCCTTAATCCTGGATTCAAATGCAAGGCCTGCCCGGAAGTGTAGGAGCCAAACGAGTACGAGTGTAGTCACTGCGATGACTAGCAGATGAGCAAAAATAGTGACTGGTGTTGCAGACAAACGGAAACTTGAACTGCTTTTAGCTGCCATAGCGTACCGAAAAAGTGTGCAGGAAAAAGGTAAAAATGAAAACAGAAGAAACAGAGTTTAGAAAGTTAATTATGTTTTAAACATGCTATATGAACAAGGACTATAGTTTATATAAGTCCAATTCAAAGTGGTTGATAGCATCAAATTTAGGTGTACAATAAGACAGTTTATTGATTAATTTAGGGCAATGAAAGAACCAGAAATGGTATCTGAGAGGACCATCTGGCCTGCCTATTGACCCATTTTTTAACATTTTCAACTAATAAGAAACGCAATTTCAAATGTGAAAACTAGTGTAATTTGGGAGCACTTTGTTACAACTACGGAGCTTTCACGGTTTCAACAAATTTACTAGTAGTAGTAACTATTAGGAAACCAATGAATTTATTAATCTCATGTCAAATTTGAATGTTTTTGCATGACCAAGTAGTCTATGCCAACCCTATATGGATCAAAACACCACAGTTCACAAGTAGGAACCAAATAACAACCTCAGGTGAACCCACCACGGGTATCCCAGTTGGTTGAAACCGCGACTTAGGGGCTTACTACCCGAGGTCATAGGTTCAATTTCACCGGGAAACACGGAAGTAAGTGGACTGCCGTGCTCGGTGGGTACGAGTGTGCGCAAGCTGGAATTCTATTATTTTTTGTGATTGTGTAATTTTGGACCAAAATTTTAGTAATTTGTTCCACTGAGCACTGACCTACTATGTTATAGCATTCGTGGATGAAACAACGATGCATCTACAGAAGGATAAAGAAACAGATTGCAAAAACGTGGTTGTTTAGTAATCGAGTTGAAGTCACTGTCCTGAAGCATTTATTCATTAGCACATTGGTTAAAAGGTTCACCTAACGTTTTAAACATCTTTAGCTATGAAACAGGAAGAAAAGGCCATATAACTTACATTAACAACAAGTCTATAGCGAATCATTTTTACAGCAAGACGTTCATCAGATTCGAACAGAGGAATAGGAACCTCTAACCTATAGTAAATTACACTTTTTTCCCCAACATTTTGATTGTTTCTGAAATTGAGCTATGATTTCAGGAGGCAAGAACCTCGACCTCTCAGCTAAAAATAAGGGGAAGAGTTCCTCTAGACTACAAGATCAGATTTTATCAACCACTGTGTTCATAAGACGCCTCGAATACGTGCTTCTTCAAATTTGCAGGCCAAGGTTGTATACATGGAAATTAGTAGTAAATGCATTGCTTAGTAACTTTAACAAAACAAATACAAAATTTCAAATAAGGTCGAATACAATAAACTTAAATACTCACGTATATATTTGTCTCGACGGATATTCAGATCGCTAGGTAATGTATCAACTAGGCTACAATGCTATGGTTTAAAAAACATGCAATTGACGAAGATGAGAAAAGAAAATCAGATGTTCCTCAATATTATCACTGTATGCAGTTTACAAATTATTACATCATGTTTGCCTAAGCAAAGTGTCATTGCAAGTTAAAATACTGGGGGCAGAAGATATTCCATAGATTAATAATAACACAAGGATGAAGTTGATCGCGCTTCAGTTTTTAGAAGAATCTATCTGCCAAGCCGGTTTCTGCAATCACAATGGCCGTGAAGAAGATCACAATGCCCACTAATATGTGGCGTGACACCATTCCTGCCCTCGTAAACATTGATGCAATCTGCAAGCAGAACGTGATAAATGCAAAGAGCCACATGAACATTTGGAAGCAACGTGTATAACATCAATCTAGTAAACCTCAAAACACATTATACTCATTACCTTGATCTTTAGATATAAAACTAGTTTGAACTGATGAAGACTACATGAAACATTGGATTAGGATTCAAATCATTAACTAAAACTTTTAACTGGACTATACACGATAAGTTATTAAATCGGCAATTGCCTTCAGAGCAAATTATTGAACAGCAGAGTGGACAAGCCATGAGTGCAAGGTATAAAAAAGTGGAACACGAATTCATTTTGAAACTTGAAAAAACTGCATAAATGCCTACATCTCCGCTGAGTTATGCAAGGATGACTTGCATTAAGAGATATATTAGTTTTGTGTTTTCCTTGATCCCGCGATTGTCTTTGTTGTTTCAAATCAAATTACACATTTTTCTTATCATTTAACAAAACATGCATCTGGATTTCAATGCTTTCTTGCAGACACTCACATATGTATATAGGTTGGTGAGAGTATCAGGTCCATTTTGATATTGTCGTACTGCTGGCTGTTTAATGTATTTTCAACTTTCAGTTTATAAGTGGTATGCTTTCTTAACTTCACACTGCAGAAAGCATCTTCCTTTACAGAATGTTCTGATACATACGTTGTATTTGTAGTATTTGTAGTTGCAAAGTGTTATGCTTTATACAAAAAATAGCAGAAATCCTGGGAGGATCCAGCAACCTTAGAACAAAATCTATCTGTTGGATTTTTCTTTTTGAACAGAAACTTCATTTACAAACTACCTCGACTTGACCAAACATTCGAGAGAGTTACAAATTAGGTTTGACGAATGTTTATATATTTAGTTTCTGCACTTGCATTGCTCATAGTTGGCATATGACTTAAAGAGATTATAAATAAATATTGAACATTAATATAATTTTAAGATGCCTATCAGTAATCAAGCAACAGTAAGAACGTGTGCTATTTGTCAGTCACTGTCGACAATTTCACAAACTTCACACGAAGTACGTAAATTTTACATGGGTTAGTAGTGTTGAGAAATGAAGCGAAAGTTCTTTAGCTGAATGAACTTTTTCATAAAGAAGTGGCCAAGGGTCCCTCGAGTGATGCCTTGCTAGAGCTCAAAGGCTTCCCCGCTTTAATTCACAAAACCAACAGATCAAGCAATCCTTCTAGTCCAGAATTTTATTCCCTTTCTAAGTCTATAAAACAGATTTTAAACAACCTATGGACATTGTCCCAATCAAAACCTTAAACTTTCTTCTTTATATCAACCATGGATGTAATTACTGTGGACCGCAGGACTTACCAGAGGTCCGCCTCTGGAATAACTGTGCTGGCTCACTTGTTGGGGTTGACTGCTCTCGTCCTCTTGATTATTTGGTTGTTGCATTATCGTGAAGGTCTCGACTTGGATTCAGACAATCCAAGTCGTGTATTCAACGTAAAAATTTAGCATCTCTGTTTTAACTCGATACACCAAGTTCTTATTTTGTTTATCTTCACTCGTTAGCTGCAACTTGAAATTTTACGACGTTTAACATACTGTATTTGGAAATGCAGGTTCATCCATTTCTTATGTACTTTGGGTTCATCTTTTTTGCTGCTGAAGGTATAATTTTTCTGACTTATTATCTCCATGAACATTCTTACTTCACTAAAACTGAAGATGAACAACACTATTGAATTTACAACGTATATGATGCTAACTGTATGGGTATTGGTGCTTGTGATATTTAATCAGCAATGATGGCATACAAGACTGTAGCAGCAACACATCAAGTGCAGAAGTTTGTACACATGTTCTTTAACCTGGTTTCACTTGTACTGGGCATTGTCGGAATTCATGCCGTATTCAAGTATCATGATAAGCTTTACTTAAAGGACATGACTAGCTTGCATTCATGGATTGGCATGGTCACTTTCTGCTTATTTATCTTGCAGGCAAGTGAATGCACTAAACTGACAAATTTACCCTTTTAAGTCCTGTAACTATAAAGATAGATCGACTTGTTTTCCTGCAGTGGCTGTTTGGATTCAGTTTATTTCTATTTTCACAAGCTTCGACAGCATATACAAGAGCACAAGCACTCCCATGGCACATTAACGGAGGCAGGGCGCTCTTATACATGGCAATATGTGCAGCCGAAACAGGGTTGATGCAGAAGGCCAGCTTCTTGCGGCTTGGAGACAGCAGAGAATCTCACCTGGTGAATGTCCTTGGACTTCTAATCCTCCTTTTCGGCATCACAGTTGATATCTCTGTTGCTCTTGCACGCTATATTTGACTTCTGTCTTGCAACCTCAAGACCATAATATGCGACCAATTTTAGTTTGAGATGGTGGTCGAGATCAAATTGATGTTAGAGTTTTGAGTGTTTGTGCTTTTTCATTTTCTGCGGCTAGTACATAATATTGTTTGATTCCTTGTGCTGAATGGTATCTGTTTCATAGTGAAATATGGAACTTGACGTAAATATCATCAATTCTCTGAACACTTAATCCACATATAATTAGCATCAAACATCCGCAAAAGAGAAGATAAATCGGGTAATCATCAAGAGCTACATCTGACAACATTAATTTGCATGATTGATATTCCTATGGACAACATTCCTATCAGTAAATTTGCAAAAAAAAAAAAAAAAAACATTGCTATCAGTAATAGGTACCCTAACTAACATGCATGGTTGATCCAAGTAAACAACCATTTGATGCCCCTATTGGACCATATAAATTTTGACATACAAAAACATATACTCTAAATAAATCTGCACAGAGCTGCACGTGCATGCAATTATATTTCCTCTGGAAGCAGCCTATGTGCGATGATTATGGAAATTATACTTCCTCTGGAAAGCAGCCTATGTGATAAGCCTCAATGCTATCAATAATCTGGTGATAATTTGTAGCTGAGCTTTGTTCGCTTGATGAAAATTTACCAACAGGAAAGTCACGATAAGGACGTTGAACAGGAGGTAGCATCAGAGCAGATTGTTTGTCCATTGACAGTAAGCGCCCACATTTACTGCACCAACACCAAAGTAATGTAAGATATAATTTAAACCGTTAATAAAAATTTCTAAATAATATGAAAGTAGAGAATTGCACCTGCAGACTTTGGTGAATAGAGTTCGATAGCTGCATATCCATAGCTACAACAAATAATTAGGAACATTAATATCTACCACTCTGCTTCAAATGTCAATTACCAATGTGCTACAGTATTGTTTAAATTTAAAATGCAAGAGGCATTACCAACAGGGAATGTAACACTGTTTCAGTGCTGATACCAGTGAAGTACTGCAGTGCTATAGCAGCATGTTCCTTCAGAAGTAATAGAAGTAAGAACAGCAAGTATTAATTTAAAGTTTCACTCAAAAATATTAATAGACACAAAAGTTAACAAATGATGTTACCGTTATGTGTCTAAATACACGATGTACGGAAAAACCCCTGGCATGTAGATAACTGCCACCCTATACAAGAAAGTAAATAATGCATCAGGAATAGCTTAGAAGCAGATGGAACTTGAATTGGAGAGGAAAAATTTGTTACAGAGGCATATTAACACTAAGGTTCCACCAATTATCCATCTTTCTATCAAACAGCTTTTTGCTCTATGTTTCTAAATACAGAGAATGGCCTTCTTTTTTGTCACAAAATTTCATTTTAGCATAGTGATGGAATTGTTTTTCCCAAATAACTTCCAAACCGACATATCAAACACTATAATCAGTCTTGGACAAAATAACATCATGACCCTACACAAAGACCTTGGTTATGTTGTAACATAATCGTAATAACTGAACAACCTAAGCAACACATGCAAAATACAAAAATGGTTGATCATGACAAAACTTCAAATCAAACAAAAAAAATACATTAGAAATTTAGAATCAAGAGATGTGTTGCCAGGTAACCAAGAATACCTCATCAGGTGAAAAGAAAGCTACAGAATCGGGATACACAGAGCCAGCTGGATGCAAGGATAGTACAGCTCTGAAGATAGAAGGAAACAACAGCTCAATTACAGAAATCTTTTCTGCATTCATTGTTGTGTGTCCCAACTTATTTGAGTTATGAAAGCTGTGCTCTTTTGATGGATCCATAAAAGGTTCACTAGATGACATGGGTAGCAAGGATGCACGTTTTAGCCATTTCAACCGCGGGTATGTAAAACTTTTGACGTCAGGGACTTCTTTCTCCAGGCACAACAGTATCTCAGATACTGTTGCTAATTCGCTTGGCTCCTCTTCCTCGCTACCTGTTGATGTTTGCTTATCACAATGTTTTTTTGATGGTGATCCAGTCTCATTATCATCATCAAGATGGGGAAAGAATCGCTTCTTCTGATCAGTAAATGCCTTCAATGCCAACCTGCCAACATTAAAGATCATGTATGACCAACAGACCGAGCTCAGCAGCAACTCTATGGATAGATACATATACGTAGAGAGAGGTGTAATTTTATTTCATTTCTTTTACGAAAATTCATCACTGAGAAAAATTTATGTTGGCATCTAATGCTCTCATTTCTAGTCTTTTCGGAACTCAACATAAGTGTATCAACTATGTTCTTTCACAGTGCACATGTAAACTACAAGAGGAGAATCTAAAATAAAATATGAAAACTGTACTGCTAACTGTTAGCAAGTGAAACAGGTTTAAGCACAATAATCCCAGCATTTTCATCATTTTAAATTTACGGATCTTTTCAGTTGAAATGAATAAAGACACATAGGTCAGAAGATAAACCCACCTGGTCCGATCAACAGCAGATGCACCAGCCTGACCAGCAAGTTGACGTTTCCACGCATATGCAACAACAGCACCATCTGGACATACTAAAGGCATGTGAAGACCCCACGAATTACTTCTTGAGCGGAGAGATTCATTAAGAACCCCAGAATCTTCCAACTGCTTTCCTAAAGAATAAGTGAAAGAATTTATATTTGCAGAAGCCAGCAGATACCATAAATAACGAAAAGAGAATAATTTTTCTGTCATTAACGAAAAGCATTTAATCATTACATATAATTATAATCCAATATTTATTTCCTCTAATGAATCTTATAATAAGAATCCAAACATCAATTCGACCACACCAACAAACCTGATGCTCCCATCTGGGAATCAACTGAAGACGACTTAGACATGGCCGACATAGGGTTAGTCAATTATAGTAGTAGAAGAGTAAGTGTGTGAAAGGAGTTTAAAAAATGAATTTTTGAAAGTTCAAAATGAAGAAGGACATATAAGAACACTTAGTTTCTCAAGTTCAGATTACATATGTGTTATATACTGATAGATATAGCCGTTGTGTTCATGCAATATTACTGAATAATGCCACATAAGATTGCCCTGTCAAATCAATAGAGCCGTTAGATATCTTTCTGTCCATATAACTTTTTTAACCAAATGGTATATGATATTAGTATACTGTATACATTTAAGTGATTTAAATGAGCCCCTGTTAACAATCGTGAAGTAATCGAGTTATCTTGTCATCATTCTCTAAAATTTGACTAAAAGAAAGGCTTATTTTGGCCATTCTAACTCCAAATATTGGCCTAACACCCCATTATTAATTCGTAACCAACCAACATACACTCACATAACCACGCACATTACGTACAATAACTTAAATGAAATAATGATCCTTAGTATATGGCTAGCTAAACTCCCACCAAAAAGCCAACACTATTTATTCGTGCAAATAGTATCATCGCAACTAATACCATCACATAAATTATGCATCATTAACTTATATACGTCTACATACAATAACTCCTCGAGTAATTAAGTTTACATAACTTCCCTAAAACAATACAAACGACACTGTCCATATTACTCCCCTTCTTTCAAATAAACCAAACATATCGTATCCACATTACGCTAATTACATCTTCAAAACAATTTGTTCAAACTCAATCCGAAATGTAGTTCTAAAACAGTCTCTATACACACATTGCATTTACAATTAAACAAAACTCTCCGGTTCCACGCGTATTCATTTATCGAGATTTAACTAAAAACCCTAAACCGCAACAATTACATAACCAAAATTAGCGACAAAAATTGCGAAAAATTACCAACAGCGCGGAGGTCCTGGAGATACTGGCGCATAGAAGACTCTTCTTGAACAATCAATTTGAAAGGCTTGTTTGATTGTTGATTTTCACCTGCCATAAACATGGCTTCTAGAAGCCGGTCGGCGCCTAATCTGATGTCGGCGATTAAACGGCCGGCGTGGTTTAATCGGTCCATTGCTAGTGCCACTTGCTTCGGCGGCGCCTCAGTCGTCGCCGGCGCCGGAGCGGATTGTTGTTGTTGTTGCATTTTTTTGGTGTCGGAAATATGGGTTCGGGTTGGTTTTGATTAATCGGAAGCCGTGTATATTGGGCTAAGCCCAATAAGAAGATAGACCAGTAGTTCCTTGATTGTGGAGGCCCGTAAAAATTAAGGAATGAAGTTCAAACATAAATACCCGAACCCACAAGCCGAAAAGAATATTTTAAAAATGTATTAAATATATTTAGAACTTTTATTTGTACATTTTAAATAAATGTAATAAGTGATAAATATATAAATTATATTAAATAGAGAAAAATATGGTTGTTCATAATGAAAGGTATTTTGAATCTCATACTTGAGTGTAAAAATAATAATATTCGTAGAATTTTATATTTATTTGTAATTTTCGAAGACATTTGTTGTTTTGAAAGTAAAGAACTACTAAATTCTATTTTTTAGGCTATTACAAATTTATTTACAACCTCGGCTTGTAATAAACAAATGTCTTTGGTATTAAAACCTTGTAATAATTATAAAATAACTAATATATGTTATTAATAATATTTAGAAGGCAGGCATGACCGTGAGAGTAAGCAATACAAGTCATGGGATGGGGCATCCATCATCTTAGGACAATTTTTTAAAAAATATAAATTAAAGAGTAGTTTCAAAAATAAATAAATTTAAAGAAGATTATTCGAAAAGTCCTAATGAGAGTGTAGTTGCAGTTAATACTAAATTTCAAAGATAAGCTATCATTTATTTAGTTGAAACAAGAGATGATTTTAAGACAGGTCGAGATGTTAACACCTTGTTCTCAGATAAAGGAATTCTAACTTTTTAGTGTTTGTTTAGTACGATTATTTGACATAATGTTATGTTTTCTGTTAACAGCAAGCTCTTACAATATGAAAATATTCAGTTAATATTTTTTTTACTTTTTTTTTTTTTGAGAAAAAGGAGAATCAATTCAATAATGAAAAGTCGTACGGCATCTACAAACACAATCGAAATTGAATAAACACATAAATATATCGCCGTTAAATCCTTCCATCTTGGAGAGGCAACCAAGCGATTCTTGAAGATGATAAGAATATGTACATGTACCTGCTGTGACCCAACTGTTTTGAGCAATCGATCGTAGA